>PVKA01007256.1:0-78754 GCA_004027165.1 Ctenomys sociabilis | reverse complement strand
GTCTCGAACTCGCAACAATCCTCCTGTCTCAGCCTCCCGATATAATCACCTTTTGTTCCTCATTTTGTGACCATCGTGTTCCTACCTCCATAAAGGATAAGATACAAGAACTTCTAAAAGGATATTTTTCTAAAAAATCAGTTAGATATGAGAAATACTATGTTGTACTGTCACAATATGCCAAGGAAAAATTATTGTGAAGATAAGAATGGAACAAGATGACAGGGTAAGAATTCACAGTAATTGCTTCTCAGCAGAAATATTAATATGAATAACTATAACCTATACACAAAAGGAATCTGGTGAACAATCATGATACAGCGTGATCATTTTAAAAATTGATGAGAGTGGGAAGTACAGTGTCCTGTTACCTGTGTGACCCTTCCTGACCCCAGCAGTGTAGTATGTGGGACAAAGGGAAGAAAGCACAGGACTTTGCTTTGACCTCCAATATCAGGTCAGCCAAGTGAAAGTCAATATGAGGAAGCCACAGTTACCCCTGACTCAGCCACTACTTGCACACCGAGCTGTTAGATGGCTCCTGCTCCCAAAGAGGAACCCATAGCGCTCGTGATGCAAATACTCATGTGATCTCAACATGGAATTTATAAAAAGTTAAGCACAGAAGAATAGAATGTAGAATGCAGGTTTCTAGAGTTTAGGGTATTTAAGAGGGAGAAAGGTTTATGGAGATATTGGCTAGAGAACATATAATTTCAGTTTGAAGAATTGGTCTAATAAATCTATTATTCAGCATAGTGGCTACAGTGGATGAGAGTATCTTGACAAATACATGTTAATTGTTCTCAACACAAAAAATAATTATGGGAGGTAATCTATTTTGTTAGTTAGCTAGATTTAAACATGTTATAAAAGACAAATGTGTGCAAGTTATGTTTCAATTAAAAATAGAAAATGTTGTAGGACATATTTTCAATGGCATAAAAGAGAGTTGTTACTGACATGGACTGCAGAGACATAGAACATGGACAATTTGGTTCTTTGAAATCTCAACCTCCTGGAGCAGTAAGTACTAAGTTTATACTTAGAGTTGTGGTTTTTTGAACAGTACTATAGGCCTAAACTCTATCTCATGGCTTGTTACCTTACTAAAATGATTACTCATATTGCAACATGTTATCATATACTCATTTTTATTATAACATGAAGGTGATATTTCTTCTAAGTGTGTGTGGGTTGGAATTCACATGTTCTCCCAAAGTTCCATGTGACAAAGACGTGGTCTCCAATCATTTGTGCTAAAAAAAAGGGCAGAGCCTTAGAAGGAAGGTGATAAACAGGTAACATTCTGAATGGAGAATTAATATTTCAATCAGTGTACTTTTACTAAAGTAGATGAGGCTTATTAGTATACATCAATAAATGTAAACCTCTTCTAGTTGTTGAAGAAGTGAAGACCAGAGAAAGGCGAGCCTCTCCAAAGCAAAAAGTCAGTGTACGATAGGCTGTCCTCTGTGGTTTACAAGTGTGTCCCGGGCTTGGCAGTCTCCATAGTCACATGCACCAAATCCTTATAATCTGTCCGCCACATGCATATAGTATTGGTTGTTTTTCTTTGGGGATTCTTGATTTAAATAACATGAAGTGTCAGAATCACTTACTGTGGATTAGAAGACATTGATCCAGTGATTGCAGCTGATTTTATACAAAAAAACTGAAGTGAAATAATGAAGGACTATAAAACACTGTTTAATTAAAATTGGATCACTTATGGATTGCATTTCCCCAAAATTCAGATAATGATATGCTAATCATCTGTCTCTTGGAACAAAACTATGTGGAAACAAAACCTTTTAAGAAGTAGGTAAGTTAAGATGAAGGCATGGGGACTGATCCAGGATGACTATATCTTCTGAAGCAAAGTACAGTAGGAAACTGATACACCAGAGGAAAGGCTATATAATAAAAGAAGAACAAGTCTAAAAACTGAGAAGCATCAGAAAATAATCAGCCTATTCACAGCTTGATCTCAGATTTCTAGGTTTCACCAGTCATTTGTGCTAAAAAAAAAAAAAAAAAGGGCAGAGCCTTAGAAGGAAGGTGATAAACAGGTCACATTGACAAATTTTTGTTTTTCTAGCCTCCACTCTATGGTACTTTATTATGCCAGGCCGTGACATCCTCACCTCATTTTCACTGTTTAAGAACAGTAATCCTGGGACCTGGGAGATAGCTCAGTAGAATAAGTTCTTGCCTGGCAAGTGCAAGGGTCTGAGTTCAACCCCAAGTTCCAAAAAAAAAAAAAAAGAAAAAGAAGAAGAAAGAAAGCCAATCCCAGATCCATACCATAGTGCTCTATACCGAGTGTATAAACAATATATGAAGGACACTTAAATAGATTCTGAAATGTTTGGAATATGGCATTTAGTTGAGAGACAAGATATTTTATTTTATTTTATTTATTTATTTTTTATATACATCAAACTCATTTAATATTCTCCTGAGGCAGAGAGTATATCACTAGTTCAATTTTATAGACAGTGGCATTTGACCCAGCTACAGTATATCTCTTCTGGATAACTTCCAAAAGAAAATAAAGACACCATGTTACAGTGGTATAGGCATGTCAGTGTTTATATCAGCCCAACTCATAATATCTCCAACCTGGAAGCATCTTATATGGGTATTGATAGAAGAATGGATAAAGCGGATATGGAAGGGCTGGCCAGATGGCTAAGCAGACTGAAGTGCCTGCTTAAGCAGGTACTGTGACTGGGGTTCAATCCCTGCTGTGCCTTGCTGGACCTGCCCCCAGGGCACTCTGAGGTGACAATTGAGACTGGATGGAGACAATGTATTTTAAGACTGCGTGGTTTTAAAGGGAAAGGAATGGATACTGCTCCAAAGCTAGCATAGCCACCACCTTGGCAAGCTGCCCACAGCTTTCCCTATACTCCTTCATAGCAGGGTCTGGCTTTCAGACACAGGTAGAGTGAGAAATCTCCTGTGAGGAACAAAGAATAACCTAATCTTTATGATCTGCTATTTAAAAAGTAATTTATTGGCTCTGAGGCAGGTGGTCCTTTTGCCTTTAAGATGAAACTGTAAACATTAGAATCACTCTCTTGACAGCACTTCCAATACCAAACTATCTATTTCCATGAGTGCCAAGACCACTAAGGTTCATGAAATGTTTTGGAGCATTTAAAAGCCTGATATGTAGCACTCACATTGCTCATTTGCTGACTGCACCTAAAAGGAAAGTGCTGGATAATTCCAAATCTCTTAATGATTTATTGAAATAAAAATTGTTTATTTAGTGAAATGACTCTCAGTCTCTGTTTCTCTGTCTCTGTCTCTGTCTCTCTATCTCTCTGTCTCTGTCTCTGTCTCTCTCTCTCTCTCTCTCTCTCTCTCTCACACACACACACACACACACACACAATCTCAGAAGACCATGATTTCTTAAATCAAATGCTCTCAAATATTCCATATCTCAACAATCAAATAGACAGTCTCTACATCCACAACTCAGCCAATATTTTTGATATTTCAGATTAAAATATTCAAAAATGAAAAGCTACAACATTACTAATTATACATAGGCTTTTTAAAATGGTCATTATTCCCTGAACAGTAGGATAATAAGAATGATTTATGTATCATTTACATTTCATTAGGTATTATAAGCAAGCTAGAGATTATTTAAAGGTTTTGGGAGAATGTATGCATTTCATTTGCAAATTAAGTCATCTGTTAGTATCTTGAATACCCTACATATATAAAAATCTATGGCTGATGCAGTGTTTTATATAAAATGGTAACACTTGCATATTACCTATGCACATCCTCCTACATATTTTAAATCATCTCTAGATTTCTTATAATGCTTGATACATTATAAATACTATGCAAATTGTAGCAGCATTTATTAGGATATTATGACCAGGAAAACATCTATAGGTATTTCACACCTTAGTGAAAATTTGAAATATTTTCAACCCAAGTTTGGTTGAATTTACACATGCAGTACCTATGCATTCAGAAAGCCAGCAGTACTAAGACATTTTATAAAAGCAACTTGAACATACATAGATTCTGGTATCTACAGGGGAAAAGGGGCATACTGGACTCAGTCCTTATAGAACAGAGAAGGAAAATTGTATTCAATACAAACTTTCTCATCGGCTTTCAGCTTTCATTGTACACTACACTGAGGATGCCTTTGGTCTTAGAACATGCTTTGTTATCATTCAGATACTAAGTAGTAGGTAATAGACTTAAAATTATATCCTGGGATTAACATGTATAACACTCTTGGGTGCTTGCTGAATCTTTTCTACTAAATTATTAAGTCATTTAATTTATCTGTGCATTTATCTTATTTTTATAAAAACTACTTAAATAGATTGAATAAACATGATCTGATGTTTTAACATATTGAATAAAAGGTACCAGTTAATCCTGTATACAGTTTCAAATTAAATTTAGTATAATTTAACTGTGTCATATCAACTCACATAAAGTTTTAGGAGTAATTTATCATGGATCCAACTGTTAGTTTTTCAACAAATAAATAATTTTACATTAAAGATATATTTGTGTATTATTTCCAGTTACTAATAACTTGATAGATGTGAGCCACTTGCTAACAAACTAATACTAGTTTTGAAATTTGCAAATTTAATATACAAATGAATAGTTTCAAAATGAATCCAGGTCATACAGATTGTGAAGAGAGCAGAATAATAAGTAAAAGTAGACACTTTTCCTCAGAAATCATCCAAATACAAGGGGGAAAATAAAAATTCATAGCCTCATCTCAATAAAAGCAAGAAACTAAACATAGAAGAATATAATACATGCATAAAGGAGTTCAACAAAATCGAAATAGTACACAGGAATAGAGAAAGGGCAGAGGAAGATTCTATACTTGCAAATAATACTGTCCCTAAGTTAAGAGCACAGCCTGAAATGAAACCTAAATTCCTCTATTTATCACCACAGGAGTAAGTACAAGGTCAGGATTGGAATTCCCTGGAATTCTCCAGTTCTGTGAAGCAAAGCTATAGGCCTAAGAAAGCATCTCTCCTATATGATGGGCCACAGAAAGAATTTCTCAGTTAACCAATGCACCCTCAAAGATCAGAGGTCAACTACTGCTGAGAAGAGGTCCCAAGCTACTCAGCTGTCATGGAGTTTCTTAGTGGAGTAGAACTTGACCTGAGACTTTTCTTCAGTGTCATAATGTAAGTCTAATTAGCCTTTATAATTATGGGGTCTCTATGAAAAAATTATGTGATAAAATAAGGATAGTAACAGGAAAGCAAAAGAATGATCAGAAAATAATGGCAAATCAAACCCCAAAACGGCATCAATTATTTTTTCATTTCCCTAAACCCAATAAAAATTCTCTAACATCAGAGGAAAGATAGTTTTGAGGAGTGCATCAGTCTTTGTAGGAGGTTGATTGCTTTCAGAATTGAGATTCTATCCCTCTCCAAAAAGAATAGCACCGTACTGGTCACTAAAACCAGGTGTGGTGCAGGCCTGTAATCCTAATGCTGGGGAGGCTGAGACAGGAAGATCACTATGAGTGATCAAATAAATAAATAAATAAATAAATAAATAAATAAATAAATAAATAAATAAATCTTTAAAATACTTGTTCCAAAACTATTAGCATTAAGGTCTTAGAAATATCATAAGATAAATGGGAGGAATCACTTGGGTTGATAAGTTAGTATCAGAGGCAGTAATGTTTTGTGAGTGGTGGTTTTTGTAGGGATGACAGTTAACTTGCAACAGTGAGTGAAACAAGCAGCTTTTGAACCAACCCTAAGAAGCTTAAATCCTAATATAATATTGATATAGCAACAGAGTAACCTTTCCAAAGAAGTAGGAATAACAAGGGTATAGATCACTCTAAAATATTGTTATGATGACAGGGCCTGTACATAACTCATGCCTTTGATCTTGAATATGATATATGCTCTAATAGTTGGAACACAGACATAGTTGTATGAGACTTATGAAGTAAGCAATCATATGTGTTCTGAGTTTAAACACCAGTGAGATAGGAGGGGACATCACTAATACCATGTTCACTCAATATTAAAAGAAATACAAACAAAAATAATTCTGGGATAAATTTATTATATTCAACCAAATTGGAAGAGGTTCTAAATAAATTATATGGGTTCTCTAATAATTCAACTGAGATATAAATTAGGGCTGGCTGGAGTAATACTACTTGAGACTTTGCATGTTCTGAAGCAACCTGAGATAATTCTACTCAAAAGTATATTATTTCTTTCTATGACAGTATAGAATTAATTGCTATCAATGTATATAAACAAGCAAGGAAATATAGAAACTACAATTTCTTTCAAACTCAGAGCAGTGGTCTCACTGAAAATTTGAGTGGGCAATTATAAAGCATGTCATGAAGTCCTTTTTGTTTACAACATTTTAATTTTAATTTTTTTTTTAAAAAGCACATCACAACCATGAACACTGTTACAGCTGGAGGCCCTTTGGTTCTCCACAATGATAAGTGAGGATGTTCACAAGGGTTCCCATTGTTAAAAATAAACAACCATCTTTAAAACAAGGAAAAATAATCTCATCACAATATCATTTAACTTGTTTTAATGTTTCTTCACAAATGGTGAAAAATGCTAGGCTATAGACAAGGAATTATCACAATGTTGTGACCAACATTATAAATATGGAATTATAAATTTAAAACATTTTCTGGTTTAAAAATAAATCTGGTAGTCAATGTAGCTCTGCAGGGTTTCTGTATATAATAGGGCCAGTATCTGTACTCCTGATGGTGTTCACCTTTATCTATTTTTCCAGATCTTTCATGTCCACCTCTTCTTCCTCCCATTTGTTCCATTAAAAGTACAGCAGGGCCCCTTGGACCACCTATTCTTCCTCCACCAAAGCCTCCATGATCCATGCCACACCCACCATAGAAACCACCTCTGTCCCCACAACAACCATCTCTGAACATTCCATCAGGACCACCACGGTCCATGAGGCCACCTCTTTCACCTAGCAGGCCACCAGGGCTATCTCTACCATGATCACTGCCTGGGGGTGGGAAAGGTTGTGGGAGGAAGCATTCAGGTTTTGGGGCCTTACATTGGTTGTATTCTGTTCTCCTGGCAAAGTTCTGATTTTTACAACCCGGTTTGGGACATGCCAATCTCCAGCTCGATGTTGAATGTTTCCTCCTCCAGAGAGTTTCCATGGGAACCCCAGGGGCCTCTTGAAGGGAAGCCACCTCCAAGACCTCCCATGCAACCCATGGGGCCCCCAGGACCTTCTGGGCCACCTGGCTCTCAATGGAGCAGTGGTGGCATTCCTCTGCCCTCATGAGGAGGCATGTCACTTCATATGTTGTACATTGGAGACTTCTTCTGAGCAAGGGAAACTTTAAATTTGCTTGCTTGAAAATCTTTCCCACCAAACCACTCCATAGCAGCCTTGGCAGTAGATGGATCTTCCATAGGACACCAAGGCATCACCTTTGGGCTTTCCTGTTTCCTTGTCCAGGTATATGTAGACCATGGGTTGCCCAGTTCTCTTTTTAATCTTAACAACCCCACATTGTTTAAAGAAGTATGCCAGATCAAGTGTCACATTGTCATTTAGTCCTTGTATGTCAGTTGCACTATTGTCAGAGTCTTCATCAGGATCTATGGGAGGACTAGATCAAGACCTGGCCCTTCATCCATGGGTCCACAAGGCTTATTAAAGCCACCTCGCTCTACAGTGCCCATTCCACTGCATCCTCCTCCCTGCCCACCTCTACTCTGGTTCTCTCCTGGTCACTCCATGCTACTGGAGTGGTCCTGTCAGAATAAACTCTGCTGCCTGTAGCTGTTGCTCTGTTAGCTACATTGGCTTGGAGCCTGGCTATAGGATCCAGTCGGGGTTGGGGAAGTAACTAGTGGGAAGCTGCTGCCCCTAGCTGCTTTGCTGACAATAGCTACTCTGCTGTCCATAGTTGATTGGCTGCCCTTAGATGTTCTGCTGAGAGTAATTGTTCTGATCATAACTAGTCGGCTGTGTAGAGGAACAGCTTTTAGGATTGGATGGAGGTGCAGTGACTGGCTGCATCTGGCATCTCCTGGAGATAACCGCAGTTACTCTGTCCATAGCCTAGGCTGGGCTGGTTACAACCTCCTGTGCTACACTGAGGTTGGTTAGTCTTAGTAGGTTTGTTTCCATCCTATATTCTTGCAGGTACAGTAGCTGCTGGCTGCTGCCCCTAGGCTGGGTAAGCAGGCTGAGTGCCATGTGCAAACTCAGCTGCATAAGAAGCCTGGTGGTGGTGATCGCAGCAGTGGTGGTATCATAAGCACTAGTGCCATACCCTTGGACGGGTTGGCTATAAGCCTGAGAAGGACCTGAAGTAATAGAACCAGTGGGAGGCTGTCCATAAGAAGTTGCATATAGTCTACCCATATAGGTGGTAGTGGTCTGAGCTTGGGTATAGCTGACCCAGTAGGCTGTCCATAGGTTGCGTAGCTTTGTTGCCCATATACCTGGATGATCTGTGCGTATGCTTGAGTTGGCTGGTGGTGTAAGCATTGTAGCCCTGCTGGGCTGCAGCTTCGCTGTAGGTACCATAATCCATGGGTGCCATTTTCTCTCCTTCCTCCTCATTCTCTCCATAAAGACTCTTTGTAAAGAAATTTTTAAACAGTTATCTTCATTGTTCAAATAACTATTTCATTAGACTAAATAAAAAGGGCAGTAATATAGGGTTTCTATGTATAAGATTTTTAAAATTAGCTAGATATAAAGGTACCTGGTGGATATTACTACACAACTTTATGTCCAAAATTCACGCAGCTTTTCCTTGGCTTTGCCTACCAATGCATGCATAAGGAAGGTAATATAAATCTTCAAAGCATGCCTTTCTTCCACAAATTTGACAGCAAATATTCAAAAAGTGACTTAGAATATGTCACAGGTTTGTTCTTTTTACCAAATATGGACAAAGTGTGAGTTTAATTCATTGCCAAGCAGTTATAAATCATCTTGTCTTTTTAACTGTCAAAACTGGTTAAAAAAAACTTGAGAGCTGGTATTACTCTACTGGAGGGCCAAGTGCTGGTACAGTAACTGCAAGTCTGATGCTGAAGCATTTTTTAATTTCTGATAACATGGCCACTGATGAGTAAGTATATCAGTGAAAATGGATGATGCTGTAGCAAACAGAAGATATGCTCATAAAGTGAGTTAATTTTATGTGATAATGAATCCATACTAATTTTATAAGATGCTCTAGAGCAACACTTGGAGCAATATCTCACATCTGGCATTAACTCCTTATTAGGAAATAATAACACAAACAACAATGAAAGCTAAGAACAAGCACCTGTGCTTTTCTTTCAGAGACGATAACCTAACCTCCTACTAAATCAAGCACTGGGGGGAAAATGTGAAGTGTTTGGAGAACATAAATGATTCAACTCATTGGAATCTAACTGCCACAATCATCAGAGTAAGATTTTCTAGGTTATATTTTATGTGTTTAATTTTCAGATCACCTGGAGAAATAGTACTAACCAATCATATTAGCAACATTAACAATGGATGTTGGATGTTGAATTATATATATATATAATTCAATGTCAATATATATATATATATATATATATATATATATATATATATATATATATATATATAGACAATATGTTACCACAACACTTGTCTGCTAATAATAGGAAGTAGATAGCCAACGCTTACTTTATATTTGAGAAATTGAATTGTTCCCTTTCAATTATCAAATGTTGGGCCAGTGAGATAGCTCAGCGGTCTAAAGTGCTTGCTTAGTCAAGCTTAGGCAAAGTAAGGATACTGCAGTTCAGTCCCAAGTACCACATGCCCCCCAGGGTGGGCTGAGCCAGCCACACACAAAAAAAAATTATCAAGTGTTTACAAACATATAACACATTTAAGGAAAGTGTGCACATCACTGTTATTGTCACACAAGGTGACATTACCAGTAGTTCACATCTATAGAAAGAAAACAATATTTGTGAGAAAATTTAGAACAGAAAGAGAAATATTTTGAGAATACCCACAGTTGGCATTCTCATCAGGCATGCAATCTTCTGGAGTACATATTAGTTTCCCATTTGAGATACCTGTATAGGGTTAACTTGCTGAACACATGGTCCTCTGACTGTGCTGTGAAAGCTCATATTCACTGTCTCTGGAGTTAAGATAACACCACAGCTGAGGCAGCCAGGATGTGGGATGCCAAAATCCTATATTCCAGAGCAATAAGGCTGCAAACCTTAAAGATTAAACGGTTCTTTTAATTGGCCTAATTTACTACCATACACCCAGCTTCATGGGCTTTGGGCCTTTGAACTCTCCACTTCCTGCATCCCCCCAAATCTGCACAATAGATACAGGTTGTCCAGAAGGGTCTTCGTCATTATTCTCAGGAAGTCTTCACTCCAACAAAAGAGACAGAGAAAGAGAGAGAGAGAGAGAGAGAGAGAGAGAGAGAGAGAGAGAGAGAGAGAGAGAGAGAGAGAGACTTTCCTGGACCCCACAAATGGTACTACTATCCCTTTTGGGTAAGTCTTTCACTATCCACTCAATTAGGCCACAGGAACTACTATCTACCTTGCCATGCTGACAGGCTAGTGTATTTTAGGAGTAAAACCTGAGAGAATGACTCAGGCTTAACTAAAATACCTAGGGGCTGGATATCATATTCAACTCACCATCTCTCATTCTCTCATTTCAGGTCTTACATATGAAGAACTTAATAACCATATCTTTCATTCTTTCATGCTTACTAAAAGAAATTATATATATATATATATATATATATATATATATATATATATATGCTAAAATATCACTTGTATTTATTTGGTTCTTTGAAAAAAAGAAACCTAAAATTTGTCTGAAATTTGAAAGAGAGCTAAATACAGAGCTATCAGCTACAGAGAGCACTTAAATGTTCATGGATAAATAACTGAAAGTTGAACATTGATGAAATGGGAGGATGAAGCTCCAGGGAGTTTCAAATTTTCAGAAGCTTCTTCTCTAGGAAACATAACCAGGTTCTCACAAAGAAGAGCCACTGTAAATCTGTATGATTCTGGCAGAAATAGTAAGAAAATAACCATTCAAAAATACACCCAGTGACTTCTTCCTAAAAAAGACCTAATCATCAGAGAAAAAAGTTTTCCGAAACTTATCCTACCAAGCAGAAATCAAATTACTCAATTTCAACTCCCTCTAGCTTTCCTATTTCACCTAAGTGCACAAAGGTAAGGGACAGGTAAAAGTTAATAAGTACTTGTAATCCTAGGGAATGACTTAAAATACTGAGACTAAGATATATGACTGTACAATTGTGGGACCTTTCCCCTTCCTTTCTCACCTTATCACCACTCTAAAAGAGATCCAGTGCAGTATAATATAATAGGTATAATATAAAAGAACTTCTAAGTGCAGATTCTAGTTAAGGAAATACAAAAGAAAACACAAAAATGACAAAGAGACAAAGTTAGAGGAGCATACAGGTATATGAAGGTGATCTTCCATAACCTGTGGAACACACAGTTACACAGAGCAATACTAAACACAGCCTGGCCTTGATCCAGGATAGCATCACACTTCACACAGAACTTACCCAGTTCTTATTATCTGAATAAATCTGGCTTGTAACAGAACATTACAAAGCATGCTAAATCAAGAAACAAGAGAAAACAAAGACCTACCATCTGGGCTAGGCTAGAATGTGAAGCGTGTAACAACTTAAAAAGTATTAGTTATTGAAACTGTACTATAATTCTGCTTTTAAAAAAGATATATATACAGCTACATCTTCTTAATTCATTGATTAGTGGCATCTTCTCTAAAAGTGTTCGTAGAGTATTACGTATACATCTTGTACAACAAAAACCACTACAAAAACCATGTACAATTCATTAATTGTTGAATCTGTCCTACTAATTGGATTTTAAACTGTCTCATTGCCATTTGTTCTTCAATAAAATAAAATTAAATTTAAAAAAAAACTATAAAGAATTATAAAATAATTGTGGTTATTTTGTTAACTGATCAAATTAAAAACTTAGAAAAGGTGAAAACATTTTGGTAATGAAAATAATGAAGTAATAATTGTAAGAAGTGTTCATAATGGATCGCTAGGAAAAACAACAATACTGTAACTGAAGTAACCAGTGCCCTTCGAGGCTCATCAGCAGGGTTCACGTGACCAAGCGAAATATCAGCCACCTGCAAGATCCTTCAGTGGAGACTTTCCACTGCAATGGAAAGAAAAACATCAATGAAAAGTATACAACAGAATGCTGGAGACCTATTGTGTAATTTTGAACTATACAACATAAATATTATTATTGGGAAGCAAAGAGAAAACAAAAGAAATATTTAAAATAATAATGTATAAGAATTGTCTGAAAATAATGACAGACACAAAACCACAGATCCAAGAAAGTTGGAAAACATGGTAGAGGATAAATGTCAAATAGTCCATAGAGATGAGTATCTTATTAAAAGTATAAACAATTGAAAGCAAGTAGAAATTCTTTAATGAGGTCACTAGACAAAAACACGTTAGTTATTAAAAAACAAGGGTAAGAATTACAGTGGATTTCTCATTGGAAACCATATCAGGCTACAATACTTGTTTTAGTCATTTTCTGTTGCTATAAGAACACAGGGGAGATAATTGTTAAAGAGTAAAGTTGTATTTATTTCAGGATTCTGGAACTGAGGAAGTTCAAAAGCATAAATTAATGTGAGACAATTGTCTTCTAATGTCATCATAGCAGGACAGTGAGTGACCCTCACGTAGAAGACGTGGGATGCTGGGTGACCTCCCTGTCTAATCCAAATTTCTCCCCAAATGTTATACTTTCCAGTACCATTAACATACAAATTTAGGGCTTACATTTCTAACAGGAATTTCTGAGGGAAGAGACAGCCAAATCATTGTAAGGGTAATGAAGTCAACCTTCAAAAATAAATTAAAAGTGAAATGAATTCCAAAAGAGATGTGGAAGGGACATCTTTCATGGGACACTGGATGAATATCAGTCTGGGAGGAAAACAAAGGTACAATGAAAAGACCAATAAATAGCTAATCTAATGGAAAACTACAGCAATCCTCAAAACTGAAGAGGAGCATTTAACTTTTCCTGAAATGGTTATTAGATATTCTGTGCACTATGGAACCTGAGGGCAAAACTGAGGAAGAGATGGTACATTTATGAAAACCATAGCCAGCCTAAATTTTATCAAGATCTTATAGGAGAAGAGAAACCTAATAGTTTTCTAATATTCTGGGGAGAAGAAGCAAAAAATTAAGGTGTGGAAGTTTCTTCCCCATAGTGCAAATGAAAAACAGAAATTAGGGAGCAAAGAGGACAGCAAGAACAAAAGAAATAATCTAGAAATAAAAGCCATGTTTCCTTTCTATGTAATCAGGCAGGGAAAGTCTGCATACAATACTAGGGGAATGGAAAAGGGTACTACAATTTTAACTCATGTATGATGTGCCAAACATGAATTTCTATCCATAAGTATGTAGTATAAAGAAGAAAACTACATAAAATAGGCTTTGCAGTAGGATGAAAATGATTTGGAAAAAATTATTTGGATTTTCAAGAAAAAAAAGAGGTAAACAATAGTTAATGCAGTAATTTTTTATTAAAAATTGTTGCAAATAGACCACAGTATGAAAAACACATTGATTCCCAATACAGAAGGAACAAGTAGAGATTTGTACTGAACAAGCAGAGTGGGAGTTATTGGCCAGAACATTCTTAGGGATAAATTAAGTAAATGTAAGGGAGGTGGATTCTTGCTACTACAATTTCACGAGAGCTTGCTGAAATTATTGCAGGGCAATCAAATATCGAAGATGAGCAATAAGGATCAGATACTGAAAGTGATTAGATATTGAGAGTGAGGGAGGGTTTGCTAAATTGATTGATCAACACTCTTGTTTCAACTGTCAATGTAGGCTCTACAAGGATGGCCAGAAAGGTAGGGGCCACAGGAGAGTCTTGCTGGAGTTTGATCCATGAGAGATTATTTGTTATGTGTCCAGATTGCTGGGAACTCCATTTTATGGATACATAGACAACAAAGAAAATTTGAACCTTAGAAATATTACACATATCCTTACTTGTCTTCATCAGTACATAGTAAAATGATTGAATAACTGGGTAATAGAAGAAAAAAGATGACAGGGCTGGAATTCCTAGCCCTCATGAAATAGTTCAAATACTGTCATTTGGTGAAATGTTTGTATGATTATTTGTTTTTACAAAATATTTCAGAAAATTGTGCAAAATGTTGTAAAAATAAATCTAAAAACTATTCCTCTAAAAGTTAATGTTCAAAGTAAAAGTTTACATTGGTATGAATAAAGAGTCTTATATATTCTTTTCCTTTAGTGGAAACACTGTGGGTAAGAAAGACAGAGCACTGAACAGAATCCTGAACGCACACCCCAGCAACAACAGACATTCTAGAAAAAAATGCTAGTAGTATTTCCTACAAGTAAAATTTTTCTTTCTTTTTTCTCTTTTTTAAAAAAGCATGTTTAGTGCAGGGCATATAGGGTCTACAGGGTTTCATTATCTATAGAGGTCAGACTCATAATGATTCTCCTGTCTTCAGCCTCCTAAACACTAGGATTACAGACACGTGCCGCCACGCCTAGTTTCAAGCCCCTTCTCAGTGTGCCGTGGGGGTGCAGCTGGCACTCTGTGTCGGGGATCAAACCCTGGCTGCCGGGTTCTGCCTAAGCAGGTGCTTTAGTCAGCTGAGCTATCTGATGGGCCCTCTACAAGTAAAATTTTTCTCTACTTGGAAAAAGGTTAAAGCAGAATGTACCTGAGTTTGAGCTCTGGCTTTTTAGTATGTGTCCTGTAAACTACCTAATTCCAAAGAGTAAATGTTTCATGACTGAAACAGCTTCCTGTTATGGAAGTAAAATTAAATATGGATAAGTTAGTGTTTAACTAATGCATGAAAGCAAGGACAGAGATATATACTGGACCCCAATGCTCTGCGATGGTCCCACACATCTTTATGCATTGTGTAGGTCTCACGCAATTTATATTCTGAAAATACTACCAAGTTTTCAAATTTTGTGAAATTGTTTTCCTGTTCTAACCTCATTTAACATCGACTGCTGCTCAATGATGAGAGACTGCTCATACACTGAGCATTCAAAATAGTTTGTGCTTTGGTTACAAGGAGTGTGCCCTAGAGCATGGATGGTGAGTCCATTACAGCTTTCAGCAATAACAAACAGCACACTGTGACATGTGTGCCAGAAGCTTCCCACCTCTACCCTGGAATGAAAAAAACTAAGCTAAATATATTCCTTTTTAAAAAATCCTGGAGAACTTAGTTCGAAGCATTATTTCATAATTGACATAATTGGAAGAAATCTGATGATTACGTGAATCACCTACTTTCGGCACCTGCTTTATATCTTTTTTACGTGATGTGGCTAAATGACATTTTATAAAACTCAGTGCCCTTGTGTGCCTTGTATGCTTAATGGAACAGTATGGAAGAAATGATGACACCACCACTAGGCTGCCCGAGCATCTGTAGAAAATATTTCATGGCAGCTCTCTTTGTTCTAGATGTCCTCAGCATTGAATGTATTTCTCAGCACCTGAAGGCTTTCAGTGGCTCTGCACCCTTTAGGGAAGGAAGAGACAATTTAACCCCATGCTATCGATTCTCTTAAACCAAGAGAACAGTGAATCTTGACTTTCTTTCTGCCAGCATATATCTTTGCATTACATCTCCATCCTTACACCAAATACATCATCCTTCCATCCCCGAGCTCCCAGACAAAGGGTTCCCGGAACACTTTTATCTATCTAGCAGCTGCTTGCCATTTTAGGCTGTGGTCCTCCTGAGTTTATACACGCCGCCGCACCTCTTTCTGTAGCACTGCAAACACCGCTGAAGTGCCTCAAGCGTGCTGAGAACAGAGTAGAGAGCAAGGCAGATCACAGCTGTCTAGAAACAAAGGAGACACTGCTGTTTTCAAAGGCACACGTAATGGTCTCCTGCTGGCATTTAAATATTAATGAGTCTACTGACTTAAATAATTCTTCATAGGAAAAAGACAATATACACCTTTTGTATTATTTGCCCCCATGCTCCCTATAACTAATCTTACACAGCCTCTCTTACTCCTCAATTCTTAATTTTAAGTGTATTTTTCTTGTTTTTCATGATGGTAATAATAAATATACACAAATCCAGGACAAAGAAATTCAGTAGAAACAACTATGAAAGAGGGGAGGCATAGTACAGGTCAGATGAACTCTCCCCAGTGTCACATTCTGAGTGATCTAATTCCTCCAACCAGGTCCGCCTATGAAAATCTGATCCAGCTATGAACCTGAGGATGAAGGAACCCACGGAGGAGTGTGGCACCTTATGGCCAAGTCACCTTTCTAAAGCCCTCCCCTCTAGTCACTCAAGGCTTCCGGGGGGCACGGGGGGATTCTAGGTGCCAGTCGTAAGAGGTCTTCTTTATTCTTCCAGATACAACCTCTTTTCCCTTTATACCAGAAATTCAGACTTAATTATGTCTCAGATTGGTTGATTATGTCATGGCTACTTGTAGGCATTGGTGACACAAATCCCTTCCTGTATCAAATTAACTCTCCATTCATGAATAGAGCGTATTTGTGAATTATGGTAAATCCTTATACCAAGTACATCTATATCTCCAAAGAAATTTATCAGGATATTCTTTTCAACTCCAATTTTCACATTTTGGACTGGAAACATTTTCATGTATTCAATATGTGAATGCGTAAGAAATATTTAGTATGGTCTCTAGTTTTATATAAACAGGTTTGAATGCTCTACTACCATGTCACACTTTTATAGCAAAATCTCTGTAGTCGTCTATCTTCAATCTTAATATATAGTTTTCCAACTTCTTGCCAATTAAACATTTAGTAGACACATAGTTGAATATATGTAGTTTCAGCAACTGGCCTAGGTCAAGATTTTTGGTGATATTACCAAGGGCATTAAGTGCATGTCAAGGAGCTATATAAGAGCAGAAAGAAGTTTAAAAGCCAGTGTAATAGAACACAGAGAACATTTGTATGTGTATCTTCTATTTGAAAAGTTATAATCCAGTGATTTTTAGAATATTCACAAGGTTATGAAACACTGCCACAATGTAATTCTTTCTTATTATAGAAAGAAACCTTACCACATTAGTATGCATCCTGTATACTTCTTTGTACTAAACCGAGGCTATCATTAATCTGCTTTCTACCACTGTGCATTTGCTGTTCTGCATGCTTCATACAAATAGAATCCAACAATATTTGAGCTTTTAAGACTGGCTTCTTTCAATCAGCATAATATTCTATAAGGTCAGTACATTTCAAAGCTTGGGTAACTTCTTCATTTTCATGGCTGAATAATATTCTCTTTTATGGATCTGTCCTGTTTGCTTATCCATGAATCAATTAGTGGCCATTCAGAATGTTGGTTTTGATTCATTACAAATAATGCTGCTGCAAACATTTGTGTAACAGTTCTCGGAAACATGTTTTTTTCTATGTCTTAAAACTTACTCTCATGTGCTTGTAAAGTGGATGTGTGAAGTATTTCATTGCTATTTTAACTGTGATTTCCCTAATAACTAATTATCAACACATGTGAGTGTGCCTTTTGTTAATTTACCAGAATCTTTACCTATGTTTCACTTGAGTTGTGTCTTCATTATTAAGCTGTAAGAGGTCTGCATAATACCATAATACCTTTGTTGGGGGTATTGCCATAAATACAAATATCTTACAAATATTTTATCTTATTCTGAAGATTGTGTTGCAAACTGCACACAAACTTTTATTTGTCTTCAAATCTAATTTATCTGTTTTCACTGGTTGGTTGGGTTTATGTATCAAATCTAAATCCTGGGTCAATAAAGACTTACTCTTATATTTTTATCAGATTTTCATAATTTTATCCCTTATACTTAGGTGCTTAACCTATGCTAGGTGGAATATTTTTGTTCCCCCAGAACTCATGCTTCAAACTTCCCTCCCAGTGAAGCAGTGTTTAATTTTTACAGAGGTTTACAGTAAATGTTTGACCTGAGTCTCAGGAGATTTTTGGCTTGGAGTTTTCAGCAAAGCTAGAAATCCTGAGAGTTGTGGAAGTATGTAATTCTCAATTGTACACAGGACAGTTGATATCATGTTAGACACAATAATTACTGTTATTTTTATTTTACAAATTTTATTTATTTTGTTACAGGGTCTCATTACACATTTCAGACTTGTAGTCATCCTCCTGTCTCAGCCTCCCCAGTGCTGGGATTACAGATGTGCACCACCACACCCAGTTTGAGTGCCGTCACAATGCACCTGGTTTTCTAGGCCTGGCATGGCATATGCTACTGGAAATCAAATTTAGGACCTTGTGCTTTCCAGGTATGCACTCAGCTATCTCCCAGCTTATTTTGTGATTATTTGCTTGGAAATTCAAGTTGGTATGAAGAGATTGTTTGGCCATCTGGTTGGTACAAAGCAGCATGTGTGATGGTTGATCTTAATCGTCACCTTGATTGGCTTAGAGATACTTAGAGTAGGGAGGTCCACTTCTCAGGTACCTGGCTAGGTCCTGGGGCTGTGACACTGGGTGTCAAGTCTGAGCCTTCTCTCTGGCTCGTGCCCTGCTCTCTGCTTCCTGGACTCTGCGAGTCGCACAACTCTCCTCTGCCAGGTTTCCTTGCTACACTTCTGGCTCAGAACCAGCAGGCTGTGGTCTGAAACAGCTGAACCCATGAGCCACAAAATATTTTCTCCTTTCAATTGTGTGTGTCTGGGACTTTGCCTCCAAACAGAAAACTAACTGGTAGAATCAGGAGCATACATTCTTGAGATAAACAACTTATAAAGCCATACAGCGTAGTCTAGCTCACGAATTCGGAAGCTTCTACCAACGACCCAGGGGATCCGCTGCTCTCCACCTTCAGGGAGACAATACCCCGTCACGGGAGGAGAGGCAGAGTGCAGCGGCTCAGTTCACGCTGGGGAAGAAAGATGAGAAAGGTTCCATTAACACCTGTGAGCGCAGCCTCTGCTGAGTTCCATGCCCCATGCTAAGCCCTGCCATGTAAAGAGGCCACCACTTTCAGACAGCAACGACCTGAGGACTCAACCTTTATCCAGTGCACGTGTGAAGGACAGCACAGTATAGGCCAGGAATTAGTCCTTTCTCAGAATAAGGGGTCAGAGACCCCTGCCCTCTTTAGCTCCGTAAGCATGAGGAAGGTGAATTAAGATTGGGGGACAACAAAAATACTAGAAATTTCATTATTTTTATCAAAACCCAGCCAGTTTTTCTTACTAACTTTTGCAAACATCTTTGTACAGCTTTAGTTCATTTCAAGAATTTCCTGAAGTTGATTCTGAACTTTTACTAGATCCCTTGGTAGAGTTATTTTGTGAATGAATGAACTCACTGCAGTTATTTTGTTCTGTTCACTATCACTTATAAATTTCTGTTCATTAAAATGATTTGTACATCATAATCTTTCAAGTCAAATATTCATTTTTGAGACATGAACTTAAAGATCCTCAAAGTTTACTAAATATTTATATCCAAAATAAAATCTAAAAAAATTAAAATCTAAACATTTTATTAGAATTGTCATAAAAGGGATCTTTCAGATATAGATTGAACTTGCACAACATGCTGAGCAACTTTCAGTGATACTCTAGTGTTTGTGTAGTAATAAATATTTCACTGAGACCAGGAATGGAATTTTTAAAAGAGATGAAATAAAGTTACAAGATTTCCATAGGGGGCTCAGAACCATTTAAGGGTAATTTTATCTGACATTTTCTCTGTCAAGTTTTTATCTGAGCCAGATGACGGAAATATTTTAGACCCATATGGTCCACTGACGTTTTTGAAGTTTTGAGTTATTACATGATGAGCAAATTATTTTGTGTATTAAAGCCAATCATAAAGTATAAAAATTGGATGCAGAACACAGGAAAGTTTATACATAAAATTGACACATTAGAACACTCACTGTTGAATTGTAAAAATCCCATTCAACAGTAGTCTCCTCCTCTACCTTAGGCAATATGTCTGATGCTGAATAAGTAAGGACAATCAACATATCAGACATTATCTATGAGCTTCCGTATGAGAAGATAGGAAAATAATACCACATAAATAGAAGTAATTTATTATAGGCTTTTATTAAAGTCTGGCTGACACAAGAGGTAGAAGTAAATAGCTTGCAGTCATGAAAGATCATATAGGGAGAAGACTTTCAAGCTAAATCTTAGAAAATGAGTTGAAAGGTGCCGTCTGAAATGAGCCAAGGGAATTCCAGAGATGGGTAACAGTATACATTCATTAAATACTATTATGCATCACATACCTTTTTTCCTCCTTAAAGATCTAATTTTTTTTTATTTTCCATAATTTTATTGAAGAACAAATAGCAATGAGAGAGTTTCAAATCAAATTAGTAGAACAGATTCAATAATTAATACATTACATATTGTTTTCATAGCAGTTATTTGTTGTACAAGGTGAAGACATGATATTCTATTTGCAAACACTATTAGAGCAGATGCCTCTATTCATTGAATTAAGAGAATATAGCTGTATACCTATCTTTTTTTAAACTGAATTATAATACAGTATCAATAATTAATACTTTTTACAATGTTATCTTTCTAGTGGTTATCCATAGCACAAGAAGCAGATAGGATATCTTGCCCAAACACTATTAGTGCAAATCTTTCTTCTCATGGAATTATGCAAAA
This sequence comes from Ctenomys sociabilis, assembly GCA_004027165.1. Taxonomy (NCBI): domain Eukaryota; kingdom Metazoa; phylum Chordata; class Mammalia; order Rodentia; family Ctenomyidae; genus Ctenomys; species Ctenomys sociabilis. The sequence goes on along the minus strand of PVKA01007256.1, from coordinate 57,914 downwards.
GTACTGCATACTTGTCCTAACTGTACTGTATACAAACACAGAATGGTCCTTCCTTTGTATCCCCCCTTTCTTTTTAGTCCTGTCAGAGATGGGTATTCTATTCTTGTTCAAGTCTTATAGGTGCTTGAATTCAGCAAAACAATCCAATACATTCCAGCAGTCCACAATAGTTGTGGGTTGTCTGAACAAGTTGTTGACTAGAGCCATTTACAGCTCAGCATATTATTATGACTTTATTTTATATACCTCATTTTTATACTTTTCTGCTAGATGGTTAAGACAGAGATAAAGCAAGATATATAACAAAAATGTAATTTTCTTATCTGATGAAGTCAGTCAAGTCCCCCTCAAGGTTTATCCTGTAATCGTGTACCTCTCTTTGTAGATCCTTTGTTAGTGTCAGCCATGTGGATGAGTCATGGCCATTGCTAGACCAGTTTGCTCTCTGTGAAAGCTTCAGAGAAAGTTTTCTCTCCATGTGACTCTCCCTAGGCACACTATAGATTATTGATCGCATTTCTCTGTGGCTCCCTAATCTCCTTGATCAGAAAATTTGGGGCACAACTGAGTTCCATGATGTTACAGTACAGGTTCTCCTAAGTCTTGAGTCTTCACTGACCTTGAAGGGCTAGGGCCAAAATGTTGGCTGACCTTGCAGCCCTTCCATTTCTCCAATTTTTGATCTGCAAACTTAGATTATTAACCATCCAAAAGAGAAGCTGATTATTACCCGCGCAACATTTGCAGTTCAGTTTACCCTAATTATGTGACTAAATTCCTTTGAGTTGTTTTTATACCTTTCTATTTGTATTTCTTCTTTTGATTTCTTATACTAGGGAGACTCTACAATATTTGCACATGTGTGTCTGGTTTATTTCACTTATGAGTATATATTTGAGTGGCATCCACTTAAATGTAATGTTATTTTGTAAGCACTCTCCCATGTCTGTGTTGTCTTACAGGACTCAGAGCTCACATCTTCTGAAGGCTGAATTGCTTTAAGGACAATAAGATGCCTGATTCTCATCGATAAGCCGTGAAGTAGAGTTTAAGTAGAGCTTTCACCCCGAAGAAAATGGCACACAAAAAACTGAATAAACAAATAAAAATAGTCATGTTCATGCTTGTAAATATTTATATTTATGAATTTGATGTTTGAATTTCATAGAAACATCTTGAACTCATGTGAAATTTAAGCCAGAGCTGAAGTTGACCAAGTAGAGGATGAAAAATCACTAGACAATTGATGACATCAGCAAGGGCTGAATAAACAAATTGCGAGGCAGGCATATCTCTTGACCTCCTTTCTGTTGAATAACAAAGTTATTCTGTTGCTAAAGTTGCACCATGTGATACTTCTACACAAGCATACAATGTGCCCTAAGTTCATTCAGCATTTGCCACATATTCCCATGCCTTGTTCAACCTCCAGTAATCTTTCTTCTACTTTTAAATTGACATTTCAGCTGCTACATATGACTGACAACATGCTGTGCATGTCTTTCTGTGTATTTTAAAGCCACATTTAAATATCACATATGTTAGCTGCAGCTGAAATAAACTGCAGTAACACAAGTAAAGACATATCATAGTTGAAGGAAGAGAAAGCAAATGGAAAGAGAGTTTTTGAAAAGTAACTTTAGAGGAATTAAGTTCAGAGACCCTGTGTGTGATTCTGAGGCCCTTGAAACTTACATAAACCATGAATGATCTTCAAGAAAATCTAGGTAAAATATGAATGTAAAAATCAGTGTTTATATTTAAAGTAAGAGGAAGTCAGGATGCAAAATGTAAAAATGCCACAATATATCATGTACAATAATAAAAGAAAGTCTAGACTCAACTAGTAATGGCAAAGAAGGTAGAACAGATAGTGTTCAAAATAACTCAAGGGATGGAAAAGTTTTGCATGACATGAAGGCAAATGACCGAACTTAGAATTTAAAGTAAAATTTAGAAGACATGTTGAGTTCTGAACACAGGAGTAGAAAAGAATTAGAAAATATTCAAAAATCTTTTAAAACATTTCAATGATCCAAATTCTGAATGCTTTATTTTGTAATGGTTAATTACTTGGAGCTCAAATATTGATGACTATAACTGGATCTTGTCACTGCTTTTTTCTCCTAGTTATTAAAACACTAAAATATTTTATTCAACACTAAGTTGAAGAGTCTCTAACTTGAAAGTCATTTTCAGTTCCAGAGTTTTTCCTTCATTTTAAAGGAAAAGAATACAAAAATAGTTAAAGAATACAAAATAGTTAAAAAAAAAAACCTTAGTGTCCAGCTATTAAAATACTTGATAGCTCTTCCAAAAGCAGTCTGTGCTCTTTCTATCAATAAGTGTATTATTATGATTATATTCTAGTGACATATCTTAAAGTTCACTAATACTTCCTTAACATCTACTCGATTAATAAATTTACTACAAATTAAAAATAACAACAACAAAAGATTTACTTGATAGTCTCAACATCTAGAATAAGTTGATTCTGGTTGTGTTTTCTTTTGAAAATAAACAAAACTGGGTTAATGTTTCTCATTTGTTTGTTTGTTTATTTGGTACTAGGGATTAAATGCAAGGCATTAATGCTAAGCTAAATCACTAGCCTGCACAACAGCTTCTCTCTCTCTCTCTCTCTGTCTCTCTCTGTCTCTCTGTCTCTCTCTCTCCTTCTTTCTCTTAGCCTAAGGTCTCTGATTTTCTAAACTGTGCTATGTTTATACTTGAGCTATTCCTGGCTCCAGCCTCCCAGAATGCTTTTACAAGTATAGCTGTGCACAAGCAACCCAGTTTGAATAGTATTGTAATTTTTAGTGTATGCCAAGAAACATTTATACAGAAACAAAACATCAGAGACCTAGGTATGTAGCATATTTATCCTTGCCGAGAACTAACCAAGTCTCTGAAACCATTCATCCAAATTGTTAAATGTTCTCATACAAAGTTAATTTTAGTAAAATTTTTGTTGCTGTTCTCATTAGCTGTGTTGCGTTCCCAAACATTTCAAGTGATTTCCATGTGTTTAATATGGGATCCCAAGGCCCAAAAGATGATTTTTTCAGTACCTTGGTTCCACATTCAAATTTCTCCAGCTGCTGAACATCTATGACTCAGAGAAGATCTCCACCCATATCTCTTGCCTCTCCCTCAGCAATAAATTCCTTTTCCTTTTTACTCCAGGATGGAATGAGGGATTTGGATGTGGGAGGCTCATTTCTTTTGGTTCAGCATCAATTGTAAGAATGGCATTTATGCCTGGGACATTAATACAAAACTGTCTAAGTGTCTCTGTTCACTCTTCCTGGGCAGTCGTCAGCTCAGTATCACATCTCAGGGAGATCTTGACAAGAATTGTTTTTCTTTATTCTCTTCCTAGAATAGACAGCTGCTTTTTGATGGTGTAGGACTTGAGATCTGGGAGGTTTTGAGGTCCTTCTATAAAAAAAGTGGCTTTAGCCTCTATCAAGGACCTATGGCTCTTTAGTGCCAAGAAATGGGAAGGATAAAAACAAATGAGTGCTGCCCCCACACATCCCCTAGAAGTGATAGGAGTGAGAGAATTCACTGGCGTAGTCAAGAGGTAATGACTTCTGTTTATATGAGGCAAACATTTGGCAAAATTCGTAGAATCTTAACATCTGTCCTCAGTGGCAGCCACTTAGATCATTCAACTGGGCCACCCAACTGGAAAGCTCATTCATTTCCCATCCTGTCCCCAGTCATTCACAAGAGCACCTAGTAGGTGCCAAGGGGGAAGCTGGTACTTGGCCTGAGTTGTACACAGAGTATCAAGAAACAGTATCTGCCTTTATCCTTCAAAGGTCTAAATAATATGTGAATTTATCAGTCAAAATTGCCCTTCATTCCAACACAAGAGGATATAAAGCAAAACATATGTAGATCTGGATATGCATGTGTTATATGTATATGTATGTATACATTTTTGTAGTGTATCCTTAATAGGTTTGTTCCTAAATAGTTTCCTCCATTTGTATGCTAAATGAGGGAAAAGCTACACTTAATAAGATTTCAGCAAGATGATTTGAATTCACACAGAGCAGAAGTTGTAATAAATTTCAATATTCAGTACAAGAATAACCTGTTTCCTGCTGAATCAGTATGAACAAATCCTCAGCTGAAGTATAACAACTCCTGCAGCATCTCCTTCAAGCCATCATTCCATGCCTTAGTAGTCAACTAAAATGTCTAAAATCATGGAAGGACTGAAAGAAGCTGTACTCTCTAGATTTTGCACAAGTAACTATTTTATTAAAGTGTATATAAAAATGTTCAACCAGTAATGTTTAACTATTGTGAAATGTTCAAAGTGTTTGTTATTAAATAATTTAATAAATCCAAGTATAAATGGCCCAGAAAATGAGAGGCTCTCTTACATTTCTCGGATCACAGCATTTCCTAGCAACACGATGACATGCAATATATGTAGTTACATATATTGAAGCCTCCCATACTATCACATTACTTTTCAGTGAAATTAAGTGAAGTTTTGTGTACTCCTCGCAAACATGTGGCTTTTCTACTAGGTAATGGTAACAGAGATTTAAGCGAGACAGTGAGATCCCATGTTCTTGTTAGAACTCAAGTTCTAATGAGTACAATAAGCATTAGATGGATAATCAAATAATCACCTACTTATGGTAGTCATAAGTATAGCAAAAGATTAGTGCAAAATGCTTTTTCAGAGCATGTTGACATGTACCAGAAGGGAGGTTTTGTTGAAGAAGAGAAAGAGAAGACATTTCCTAGTGCTTAGAGTTCTGGATTACATAGCATTTGGCCTGGTATGGTGGCAGAGATACTATCTTCAGTTACTTGGTGTTCTTTCTGTTAATCCATTTTTAATATTTTCTGAATTAAATAATAACTTATAGAAGAATATATGGAAGCATTTTCCTGGACCCAGCAGGCAACGTAAATATCATTAAAATTATTGTTTATAAAATCAAAATGATTTATTATTCTCCTAGAGATAAGTGGTAAAAAAAAAAAATCTACCATCTGGCATCCTTCCAGTTTGCCAACAAGGTAGTAAACTTAAATAAAGTAAGTCTCTCAGTTAAAATTTTTGAACAAATCACTGTTTACTGCAGCCTAGACAGGAGGCCATTTAAAAAACAGCTCTGCTAAAGAACTAATTGAAACTTATAAAGGAAATCAATAAGAAATCAAAGTTGTTTTGTTTCTTGACAGTTTCAACAATGCTGGTTTAAGCTTTCCATCTCAGAGATTCTTTTCAAATAATCTATTTTATTTCAAAAAGATATGATAGAAATTTTAGTATCAGATGAATGTTCTAAATATTATGTAGCTGTGTATATATTATAAAGGAATCTAGTTTTCTATGAAATAGCTAATATTTATTTATTTTTATAAGTGTTATTATCAAGGCTAAGCCAAACACATGGGAGATCAATTAAGGCAGAAAGAATGCATGAAAAGTTTACCACTAAACTTCTCTTTCATTTTTCAAGATTCCTACATTTCATTTGCTTAATGGTTCAACAGAAGACTTCTCAGTTTCCAAGAAAGCAAAAGGAAGCTGTATAATCATTTTACATGGACAAGTATACTTGTTAGGCTATTTCTCTTCCATGCTTTTACCTTTACTTCCAAATTCTTCATCAGATTAGTAGCACAAGTGGTTAGAAATAACCTAACAGATAGCTATCTCCTGGGACATAGAATCTGGAACTAAGGGCTGGCCATATAGCTCAGCAAATTAAGGTTTTTGTGAGCAGGCTTAGTGGCCTGCAGTGCCAGCCCTGCTCCCGGAGTGCTCTGAGAAGAAATTGAGACTAGGCATGGTGGTGCATGCCTATAATCTCTGCACTTAGGAGACTGTAAATAGAAGAATCACTCTGAGTCCAATCTAGTAGTGAGACCCTAAAGATCCAGTAGACTCTTCCCTACAATAAAAAAAAAATCTGGAACTAATGATCACCAATGCTCAAAAGAGGTAGCATTACTCACATATTATTTTAGAAAAAAAAATTTCTTGTATTCTTTTATTTTTATTTATTTTTAAATAATTTTATTGAGAAACAAATAGCAATGAGACAGTTTCATTAATTAATACACTACACTTTGTTGTCTTCATGGTGATTATTCATAGCACAAGACGCAAACATAATATCCTGTCCACAAACACTATAAGTACCAATCTTTCTATTCATTGAATTAAGAGAAAGTAGCTGCATATCAATCCTAACTATTTTGAATATACAGATACAAAATGATCCTTCATTTGTATCCCCTTTTTGTTTAGTTTTGTCAGAGATGGGTACTCCATTGTCATTTAAATATTGTAGGTGCCTGCATTCAGCAAAATATTCCAATATAGTCCAGTAGTCCATAATAGTAGTGTGTTATCCATAGGATGGGCAATGTCAGAAGTTGTTGACTTGAGCCTTTTATAGTTCAGCATATTAATATGGCTTTAATTGTTATACCTCATTTTTATACTTTTCAGCTAGATGGTTAAGACAAAGATAAAGCAAGAAATGCAACTTTTATATATGACAAGGTCAGTCAAATCCTCTCAGGATTTATCCTGAACTCCTGTACCGCACAGTTTGTAGATCCTTTGTCAGTGTCAGCCTTGTGGATGAGTCATGTCCATTGCTTTACCAATTTGCTTTCTGTGAAAGCCTGAAAGAATATTTTCATACTGCTTGTCATGTCATACCAATTACTGCCATACTGTCTATCAAGTAAGTGTTTATAAAAAAGGGTAATAAATGAAAACAAGAGACAAGAAAAAAATGTTGTAGGACTATACTGCTACAATGCTGTATATGGTTAGATTTCTAATTTTCTGTATAAAATTATATAATGTTTATTTCTATATTTTAAATTCATATTCTGTATGGACTTAAAGTTTAACATATCACTACTTGATGGAAAACGTGTGTTTCATGTTTATGCCTAAGATATTTGATATTCAGACAGATAGTGAGGTTAAACTCAACTGCTTGTATTGTAGGGCAATAATAATAATTTTCTGTTCTAGAGGCTTTACAACTTAAGTTTGCAGACCAAAATTTAGAGAAAAAGAAAGGCTGCAAGCACAACCAACATTTTGGCCCTAGCCTTTCAAGGTCAGTGAAGATCTAGGACATAGGAGAACCTGTACTGTAACATCATGGAACTCAGTTGTGTCCCAAATTCTGATCAAGTAGATTATGGGGACACAGAGGAAAGTAATCGATGATATTCTAGAAAATTTTATAAAATATCATCACTTTTCCAAACTGCACAGTGGATAATAATTATCTTCATTATACAAATGATCAACTATTTGCATTCCAAAGAGAGGAAATTACTTATGGACACAGTGTAAATGAAAGAAGAGTCACATTTCAAACTCAAGACTCTCAACACAATCTCCTACAAAATGAAAAGAGAAAAATTTCATTACAGAAGAGTGAATAGGTTAATTTTTTGAAAATAATCACATTTGTTATGTAATGGGACATCTACAGTCAGGATTCCTTACTTGATAATACAGACTACTAATTTGAAAATAAGTATTTGAAGGTATTAAATGGCAGACTGTGTCATCCTCAATGTGAGAGGGAGCCCAGAATGTGGAGAATAGGGATGCATTCCTTGTTTGATTTCATTTTTCAATGAAACTTGGGATTCTGGAAGAAATAAGAGGCTTTGGGATGGGAAAGAAATCTTATAGGAATTTCATATTCCTATTATAAAACATGAAACATTTTTAAAGAGTTCAAAGAAAATGGAAAGATATTTTCTTAGTAACTAGAAAAATAAAAGTTACTTGCTGGATAGCAGGTGAAGGGTGATAATATGAGGTAGACAAAAATGAATACATAGTGAAGAGAGAGAATTTTAAGAACAATGGAAGGAGGGCAGTGGCATAGATGATATATAGCAGGGCAGTTGAGCAGGAATGCAGACAAAGAGAAAAGGACAGAGAAGTGAAAGTATAAAGAATGTTTAACTCCAAATATTGATTCCTATTTAAGCAGAATAAAACAACTATACATAGGACTGAGAGAAATAGTAGTTGCTTTAGGACAACTGTAGACTGTTACTAAATTGTTAACTTAAAATTTATTATTTAATTTTTAAAGAGAGTACAAAATAGTATTAAAACAGAAGATATTACAAATGGTACAGAATTTCACTTAAAGTAGTATGAATTTCACAGCATTAGGTGTGACACATAGTGTTGTCTTCCAACCAGATATTTATATTACCAGATATATGCATGAAAAATTGGAAGAAGAAAGAAAAAAAGAAAGAAGTGTATAAAAAAATTAAGAAGAGAAAATTTATAAAAAATTAAAACTAGGAGACAAAACAAATTAAGTATTATTGGAGTACCTGAAAGAGAAAATGGAATCTGAAGGGTAAAATAGATACTGGGAAAAGGAAATAAACTTATTCAAAAGGAAAAATGGTGGAGTGAGGGAAAGAGATATATCTATGTATGTAAGCAGGATGCTTTGGATAACTGTACTGTGCATTTCTGCTGGTCATCTTAAAATTTATAGTGGACCTCTTAGCACCTCGACAAGAAGCCCTTCACAGTACTTGAGAATACACAGAGCTAATTAATATAACAAAATGGGTGAATGGCAATAATGATTATTTTCAAAGCTTCTCTCCACCAAGACATAGACAGAACTGTAAACTGATTGCTCTTTTAAAAGCAGAGAGCTACCATAAATTCTGAGATTAAAATGCTGGAATTTAGCAGCAGTTATCTAATGAATTTTCACTTCTGTGGATTTATTCCTATGTCTTCTAAATCCAATATGTAGAGCGATTTCTCTTTGAGAGCTCATGGGAAGTGAAGGCTATTGCTATTTGCTTCTCTAAAAGAAACACATGGAAAATCATTTTACAGAATGATACAAAAGTGAAGGTGAAATGTGTGAGACCATCACGTGATGTCATCTGAATTTCATATTCAACTAGGTTGCATATTGCATGAATGGAATACAGTACACACTAAAATCCTCATGAAAGACCCTAATTCTTCCTATTGTACTATTACAATTCAAGCTGAACCAACCACCTCCTCCTTTTCATTTTTAAACATAAAATCTACAAATTGAAATACATATTTTGTGGCAATGTAAGCCATACAATAAAATTGGTGGATTTTTTACTCATTAATATTAAAAGTCTGTTAAGATAACTTAATAATTTTATTTTCCTTTTTTAAGTGAAGTCAAGAACAGGATCATCTCTGAAAAGAAAGAACTCATTTTCAACTGAGTTCAGTTTCCCCCAAAATAGAGCTGGAGCACAGAATGGATGACTGGCAGTGCATTTGGAAGCTCTGGGCTTAGGCGGGTGAGGAGGGAGAAAGAGCCATCAAGACGATGTGAAACCTGGTACACATCGGTGCTGTACCCTGACTACTGATTTCCACAGAGTCAGGAAGAGGGCAAAGCATGTCCCTCAGGAGAAAGCTTTATGGCATCAGAGTCATTCATGAGAAAAAGAGAGCTGCAGCATCTCTTCCTGCATCCCCCATTCTCTTGCTTCTGTGGACTGAAGGGTGACCCTGGGGGAACCTGCTTCACGCTTTCAGGTGGCGCCCTGGACCCTCAAGCTGCTGTTTCAGATGTCAAATCACATGTTCTGCAATGTGTTCTTTCGGTGACTCCAGAAGTGAAAGGCAACAGAATCTCTGAGCCTGTAGCTGACCACTGTGAACACACGGGCCAGATCGAGTGGACAGCCATGAGCTCCCAGGAATCCGATTAGACAGCACTCTACACCATAAAGGTGAAAATGTTTTGGCCCAAAGGAAAAAATAGATCATGTAACTGAGGAGATGCAAGGAATCCCATGAAATACATAAGATATTAGCATGATACATAGGCCAATAAATCACAAACACATGATATTCATTAGCAAAATTGAAAGCTTGTTTTGAGCAGCATGTAACATAGATCATAATACCACTATTGTTTAAATGTGTGTTTGCTAAATAAAATTAAGGCGACAGGAAAAATGATTGATTTCTGAATCAGCAAGGAAAATAGCAAGTGATGTGTAAACTGGTTTGATTTCTAGCTGTGACTGGTATGGGGTGGTATAGCTGTTCTAATTCTGATTTACCAAGGTTATTTGAGCATTAGTGAACAGTATTATGAGAAAGAATAGAAAGTAACAATCACCTTATGGAAAGCGATAAGTAATTCAGTTACAGCAGAAATGACTTCTACTTCACAGGAAATAGTGAAAATTAATAAAATAGGTAATTGCCAGAGAAAACCTTTGACCATTTTTTTCCTCTTTCATCGTTCATTTAATCTCTGTTAAAGTAAAAAAAGGTGTCACCTTAATCACCTCTCAGAACACTTTTGAATATTGCAAATAGGCTGAGATTTTATTTTTATGTATAACTTTTAATATGTTTCTCCAGAAATAGAGAGAAAATTTTATAAAATCTTCACTAACTCTTTACATTGAGCTAAAACAGCAAGCACTTTCAAAACAAATTTTTATAATTATTCTACGAGTTTTGGAAAGTAGTTAAATTGAACTCTGAGAAAGTAAATAGTACAAGATGAAGCATTCTGACATACAGATAGACTTCATGTTTAGAGTCCATATTTATGAATTTATTTACTATCTAGAATTTATTTATAACCCAAAAATCAATAATCATGGCATTTTTATAGTTATTCTTGGACATACACAGAGACAAATTGCTGGATGTGTCGTTCCAGTTCAGACAGAGGGAGATACTCTATTTTCCAACTTTTGTTGCTCTGATAAAGTGTCCATTTCACGAACTACACGTTTTTTACCTTTGCTCTTGCATTTTCTTGGTAATTTGTTTCTACAGATGAAGAAAGCAATCATGTTAGATAGCAGGTTGCCACTTAAAGCATAGTGACAGCCTGCTATCTAACATGATTATGTGTAAGATGACTTTGTGTCCTTTATTGTAGAAATACCCATGCTACATAAACTTGCTTCAGGTATGAGTTATAATTATGTTCACTCTGAATTCAGTGTAAGTCATATACATAGATATAGACACAGATACAGATACAGATATAGTTATAGATATAGATGTATTAGTTCACTGGTTCACAAGTGTTTCTGCTACCAAACAGTCCTGTTCACACACATAAGAATTTGGCAAAAAAAAAAAAAAAAAAAAAAAAAAAAAAAAAAAAAAAAAAAAAAAAAAAAAAAAAAAAAAAAAAAAAAAAAAAAAAAAAAAAAAAAAAAAAAAAAGGTAGGGACCAGGAAGATGGCTCAGTAGAATATGCACTTCCCTGGCAAGCACAAGGGCCTGAGTTCAATCCCAAGTTCTGCCAAAAAAAAAAAAAAAAAAAGGTTTCCCATTCACAAACTCTGCATTGGTCATGAATATGAGCATGACCATTTCCCTGCATGAACACAAATAATGAACACAGCCATCTTCCCCAGAATAAATTCATAAACCAAAATACATATGCAAGGTCTTCAGAAAGGTACACACTCTTCAGGAACAGAAAGCTTGTAGAATATATAATTTTAAACTTATTGAGACATCATGAAATTAATAAAGGTTAACTTTGGCATGTTATAGTTCCAAAAGCTGCTCAAAGTGGTGGCCGCTGGTTTCTAGACATTCATTAGCAGGACGAGCTGCTGCCATATCCGTGGTTGCTGACATTGCTGTGCATGCATTTTCAGCTTCTTCTCTAAAGGCTGACAGTACTGGGTTTTCAGCAACAGATGACACCCAACATCTCCTGGCGTGCCCATAGAGGAATAACACTGTCTGTTGAAAAAATACCATACTAGTTTTCTTTTCCTGCTGTGTATACATTTCCTCACCCTTCTCTCTCCAGAAACACACATATACCAAGGTTATGTAGTGATTGTTGACCAAACTTTTGCAAGCAGAGGTTCACAAGAACTTAACAATTGATTCTAGAGGAAATTCAGGGTTAAATACTTGCTAAGTGAGTGGATTGTGTGTGTGTGTGTGTGTGTGATTTTATACAACAAAGGACCCACAAAAAATATACATTTGGAAAAGAGACAATACCAAGAATCACATTGAAGTTCTTAATGGTTCAGTTTGAGTTGAGTGAGAGATGATCTGGGCTAGGATCTCATGCTGACAGATGTGCAATAACAGGAAGATAATCTTTAAATGAATTCGATCCTCTCTTTGTTCTCTTTGGTATGAAAAGTTTAGATAATAAGCAATCTCAACTACTTACAGTAATGATGGAAACCCAATAAATGGGACCCCTTGGTCCTAGTTAGCATCTCTTCTAGAACTTAATAATCTGGAGAAGCAGTGATAACAACTGCTCCTCTAAAATAAAATGAGCATTTGGTAAAAGTCAGCAGAAGGCGCTAAGCTACTATTGCTTTCCTCTAATCCAATGAAAAATTCACCCTTCTATTTGAGGAAGAATAGTACTAAAAGTATTGTTTTTCCTCTATTTGAAAGCAAGAAAGGAAGGAGTACAGTCTGCTACAGTTTGGATATAGTGTAAGTGTGTCCTCCAAAGACTTGTATGCTGGACACTTGACCTTTAATATGACAGTGTTAAGAAGTATGGAACACTAAATGGACAAGGCCTAGGAGAGGTGCTGCATCACTGGGGCTCCTGCTTGGATGAGATTAATGAAGTTCTGCAGGAACCACTGGTAGTGTCCAAGGAATGGGTATTTATAAAAAGAGTGAGCTTGACCCTACATCATATTTTCCTGTGTCACTCTATGGTCTTTTCTCACTCAAATATTGCCATGGTGGCATCTAGCATGTGTGCTCAGTATGCCTGGGATCACTAACCAACTCTTGAGTGTCCCCAGGCTTTACTCTCTCTGATGCATATACAGAGGAAGAGGAATGAAAAGACAGTGAAAAATGAAAGTAAACTTCTTTGCAGAAAGAAATGGTCCAAAACCATTTGTGAGGAGTTAGGGCTTCAGAACTGAGTAAGAGCTAAATATGGTGCAGCTCTTTTTCCTTATGGGGCATGAGCTCTGGAATTCTGTCCTCCAAGGGCAGATGCACTTCACTGGGTAGTTTACTTATTGCTAAGGATTTAGGTTTTATGGTCTAGGAGGGCTAGGAGGGCATATTGGGTAAGTACGGCAACCTGCATAAGGAGGAACTGGGATAGACAGTGTTGGCTGAAGAGTCAGAAGTAAAATCAGATTAACTGTTATAGATGCAGAACTCACAAGACTGCCTGCTGTTCATAGTCTCAGAGCATTGAAGAGGCCGTTTTCTTTTCCCCTTACATTGGAAAGGACTCATGTCCCTGTTTTGACTCTGCCTAAGAATTCCGATTTTCCCTACCTTTTCCCTTCTGGAAACAATCATCCAACTCACATTGGGACCAAGGTGATCCTTCTGGCTGCTTCTTGCTGAAAAAGGGTAGTGCCTGGGACAGTCAGTCCCAGGCACCTCCCAGTGCTATTCACTGGGAGGTCATTCTAGTAAGCCATGGTACAAGGAAGGAAGAACTTCCATGGTTGGCTCCACTTGGATGTTCATTTGCATTTTTGTAGCATGGATATGTTCTGAGATGAACCCAGTGAGGCAGTTAAATACAAAGAGGTGAAACAGGCACATCAATGATAGAGCATCAAGGGTCCCAAGCTGGATACAGAATATAACCAGGTTTTGATTTTGGAGAATATGTGTTGCAAGAGCGTGCACTTCCCCCATGTCCTAGAGTTACTTAGCATTATCTAAGATGACATTGGTTCTGGCATCCATTTGCTGAGACCTTTGATGTAAGTATAAAAAGTGTCCTTAATGACAGCACAGACAGCCCCTGGCAGGCAAACTTCCAATATAATGCCTGTCAGTGTTCTAAGACCATTCCAGCTAATGAGTCTACCTATCATTGATGGTCTCTAAAATTCCTGCCTAAAGTCTGTTACCTTTGTAACCACCCTAGTGATCTTTCTTGTTTGTACTTCACTGGCAATAATTCTGTAAAAATAGATTTTAAATTATGTAAATTATCCTAGCCATGAGAGTAATGAAAGCATTTATTCCCATGATAATGAGGGCTACAGGCTTGCATTTTGTATGTGAAATTCTAATGTCAATTTCCTTTTCATTAAGCTGCTGCTCATCTCCACAGAGGATTGGTTAAGAGTGCTAAGCAACTGCTCACTTATCCCTAATTGGATTAGGAAAACACAGAACTGAGGAAGAGGAGGGTTAAGAGGCATGTCCAACTCCTCATTTGGAGCAGAGGAATTGGTTCCACCTTTGCTGTAGGAGGCAACTAGACTGGAGACAAATCAAAACTGCAACCAGAGTCGATAGAAAAATTCACAGTCAAAAAAGAAGGTATTTGATGCCCTTACAATTAATGGGCATTACTTATCTTGTCTTTTGAAGAAAAGTTTAAGATCTGTGGGTTCTCTGGAAGCAGCCCACCAGGCTCACTCTGATATTGTGCCCCGTCACTTTAGCTGCAGTGGAGGTGGAAAGGATCACTACTACCTCGGGACCATTCAATCTGGGTTTAGTTTATGTTCTGTGTACCAGAAGAGCAGCTCACTAGTTGATGTGGGTCCAGAGTCACTTCAAAGCTGATGGAATTTTCTGACACTGTGCCAAGGACCTCACTTTTCTTAGTACTCCTTTGGTTTCCTCACTGACTAATAGGAAGGGTCTCCCATACTGAAATTTGAGACAGTCATTGAAACTTGGGCATACTTTTGGCCCATATAAGGAGCAAAGGTAGGAGATGTTTCCAAGGGGCCTTCTGGGTATCTCATTATCCCTTTCTACCTTCCTGGGTGACTGAGGTCTTCAGGTGCAATACAGATGGTAATCAACACAAGGTCCTTGGAGATGCTTTGGTTAACCTCTGAAAGAAAGTGTGACCGTTGTCACTTTAGAGACTAAGAGGTACCCCAAAATATGGAATGATCTCTTTGGTGAGAACACTGACCACCTCTCTTCCTTCTGCGACCTGATAGGGTAGGCCTCTATTCTCTCTGTGTATATCAAGAAGGGACAAGAGAAACTATCTGCTTGGACCTCCTTGCATAAGAGTGAAGCCAAGCTGCAATCTCTCTCCAGGAAGAGCACTTCAGTACTTTCTCTCTGTAGTTGCAGGCAGGCATTTTGGGGATTATTTTCAAGCATTGTGCAGAGCCTTTGTCTATCTGTTGCACTCCTGCTTTAACTTTATTTCCCAGGAAGGTCTTAGTAATCAAGTGAGGGTATAATTTTTTATATTATTATTGTTGTTCCTAAGTGGCAGGCTTAATGGATGCCCTTCATTACCTTACAGGTTACATAGTAAGGTAGAAATAGGCATGAGCCACCATCTATCAGATTTAAGGGTTCATCTCTAACACTGGGCATCTAGAAGTTGACCAGAGAACACAGGAAGATCAGTGGGCAACAGGCCAGCTGAGCACTAAAGGGGATGCTCTAGTGTTGGAGGCAGTTGTTTGGCTTCCCTATCAACCTCCCCCTAGCCCTATAATGAGATATTTTCCACTTATTGGTGAAAACAGTCTTTTTTCTAAAATGTCATGACTGGGGCTGGGCAGATGGCTCAGTGGAATAAGTGCTTCCCTGGCAAGAGCAAGGGCCTGAGTTCAATCACCAGTTCTGCCAATAAATAAATAAATAAATAAATAAATAAATAAATAAATAAATAAAATGTCATGACTATTTACACTGATTGCAGAGCTTGGGTACACCTTCCAGTATCCCTTCTTGGGAAGAACCCTGGAGAGCAGATATTATTTCTGATTCCTGCTGGACTATGTTAGCCTTGTTTTAAAAGACCTTAGTGGCTTCCTTCACACAGTTGTTCAATCCTAGCAAAATTCCTTCTGAGTTTGCTGCCTACTTTAGGAGTTTATAGCAAATGTCTATGGCCAATCCCTATAACTTTTATGAGGATTCTCCCTCACAATTCTAAGGAGTTTCTACCTGCCAAGATGACTTTTATTCCAGTATGTTTTGTCATAGAATCTTTGAGATCAGTATCTATAAAAGCAGAGACAGGATACCTTTTTCCTCTTGGTAGGTTTGTCTTACCTTGGCATGGCTTACTGGATTAATTAGCTAGCTGCCTTTAGTCCCTCTTTGATAACATAAAAGAAATTCAGTCAGACCTCTTCCTCTCTTGGGGTTTGATAATCCCATGGGAGCCTGGAGAATGGACATGCCTTCTCCCCATTAGAGAGGGCACAGGAGCACCTCTTCCATCTCGTGCTGTAAGTGCACTTCCTCTATGGGATTCATAAGAGTTTCTAGCACTCGCTGAAGCTGCTAAAGCCCTTTATTTTTTGAGTGAAAGGATTCACTCAAGAGGTACATCACATCATCCCATGAAAGTCTGAACAGTGAAGTCACCATCTCAGTGGCCCTAATGTGTCTACTAGGGTCATCAGCAAAATTTTCAAAGTCTTCCTTGGTTTCCAATAGCTCCAAGTGAAGGGAATCTAGGCTGTTTCATCTCTGGAATTGTTTCTAAGTGGCAACAACTCAGCAGGAGGAGCTGGGGAGCCAATCTCAGCAGGGAGGAATGGAAGATGGTCTAGCCACAGCTTTCTGTGGAGCACCTGATATGCCATATGAGGCAATGACATCTTTCTGTTCTCCTGTGAACTCATAATGAAGTGTTGAGCCCCTGTGCATTGACATTTAGCCATTTAAGGATGCACTCCCCCCAGAACAGAGTCCCCTGTCATCCAATGATCCTAGCCAAGAGATTTCTAAATACTAGATTATATAATCATGCAAGAATGTAGTGTCTGGCAAGAAAGGCAAGAGAGCATAACTCATTTAGGTTGGGTTATACTTATCATGTCATATAGTCTTATTTACCCTGTATGAACTACCAAATGCCATGTATAGGGGTCTGGAGATGCCAGCCCAGCCTCAAACTTTCCTAGGCTTATCTTTCCAATGTAGTAAGTGGAAGAACATTCAAAAGATGTTGTGAAACTAAGTAAGTTTATTTGCAGAAGGAAGTAGTACAAAGACCCTCCAAGGAGTGAGGGTTCTGGAGCTGAGTAATAACTAAATATAAAGCACCAGTTCTGTTTTACTGGACAGGGGTTGGTGAACCTTTTCCTCTGAGGCCCGTTGCATCAATTAGAAGGACGCTATATTGCTAGGGGTTTGAACCTTGGGGGAAAATATGCAATGCTTGCAACCAGGACAAGAAGGATGTAGGGTGATAGAGTTGGCTGCATGAAGCCAGAAGTAAAGTCATAGACTGTCTGCTCTAGATATAGAACCATAAGACTGGCTATTATTCACTGTCTCATGTTATTAGAGATTGCTTTGTTCTATCCTCTAAATGACCTGTGTTCCTATTTTGACTCTAATAGTTCCATCTTTCAATATAGTTGGAAAGATGGACTTATCCAGCATAGACTTCCAACCTCAAAACCTGTAAGTTAATTATGACTATTTTATTTAAAAAGTGACCAGCTTTGAGTTTTCTTAACACCTATGTTAGGGTGTTTTACTAGCAACCTCTTAAGAATCATTTCATTGTACTGTAAAAATCAGTCACCCAACAAAATTTTGATACATGGTAATAACATAGAGATCTTCAGTGGTACCCCCATTCATAAATTTAATTCTTTCCATGATTCACACACCAAATTGAATGAAAATGAAATGAAATTTAATAGCTAAGTTCAATGTTGATGTTGTGAAATAATATGTGCAAATATGTATCTAGGCATGAGATAGAATATTATTGCAAAAAGAATGAAGTGCTGGTGTACCATGCATCATGCATAATATTGAAAAATATACTAAGTGAAAGAAGCTTGATACAAAATGTTACATGTTGTAGGACTTCATATATGCAAAATATACAAAATAAGTAAATCCATATGGGGATAACACACACTGGCAATGATCTTTACATGTATGCTTGTACAATCACATGGACTCAAAACCAAGACAGTAACAACCATTGTTATTGAACAACATTTTGAGAAGTATACATACTAATTCATTATTTTTTTTGTCCAAGAAAAATTGTTAAATCATGCTAAACATTGTCACAGACAGAAAAGTAAAGTTGATTCAGGGGCAATGTACAAGCAGACTTAGGTTGATTCCTCAGAGTTTTTACATTAGCTAAACTAAGGGCTTCTGCAGAATGCACTGGAGATGAGCCAGGTGTCTACAGATACTTTTAAAATAAAAGGCTTATTCAACTAAAGGGATCGGTGTGATTCTAAGATGTCATCCAACACCAGTGCATTCTGGAGTTACAGAAATTACTTTTACCTCCAGTGGGAGCTGGGATGGATTCATCGAAGATCAGTGTTTTTTGTTAAGAACATTATTTGAAAATTATGGGAAGAAAAAGAGTACAATATCAGTGTTCACTATATGACAAATCATACATTTTCTCTATTCTTCAACTCATGTTTCTAAGAAATATCAACAGAAATACTAATGTAGAATATTAGAGCACAATTTTGAAGGAAAATGCAAAGTTTCAAATTTTCACTATGGTAAGTTATGATATCAAACTAGTGAAATTTATTGGGTAATAATTTAAACTAAGAATCTACTTAAAACCCCAAGTATTTTTCATTTCCATACACAGGATTTGACATGAATTTAATTGACAACCCAGATACCCATCAAGTGAAGAATGAATAAAGAAGATATGGTATTTTTACACAATGGAGTATTACTCAGCTATGCAACAAGATAAATTTGAGTCTTTTGTTGGTAATGTATGCAATTAGAGACCATATTCTTAAGTGAAATAAATCAGACAGACATGTACAAACATCATATTGTATCCTTAGAGTAAGAATCTGAAAGAGAAAAGTGGAATCTGAAGGGTAAAATAGATACTGGGAAAAGGAAATGAAATTATTCAAAAAGAAAGAGTTACTGAGTGGAGAAGGACAGGAGAGGGAGTGTAGGAAAGAGATTTATTTATGTATATAAGCAGGTTTGGACAACTGTCTTGTGCTGGTCTATAGAAAGAATCTGGTAATGCTTTAATTTATTTCATCTCCTTTTTCAGTTGTTTGTACATTTTCTCTTTTCAATTTCTTAGAAATTTATTTCTTTTTTCCTTCTTCCTCCCATTTTACACATATATCTGGTAATATGAGTAATAGTTTGGAAGACAACACCATGTATTATAGCAAATACTGTGAAATTCATACTACTTTGTTAAATGAAATTCTGTATCACTTGTATTTTTTTGTTTTAATTCTAATCTGTACAACCTTGAAAATATTAAAATTTATACCTAGGGGAAAAGAGCACTTAAAAACCAAGTCACCTTCAAGTTTTCATTTCTTTCAAGTTTTCATTGAAAACTAAAACAACAAAACAATAGTATGAAGCACTGACTTCTTCATAAGAGAACAGTATACTCTACAAAGCCTTGAAGTACGTTTTCCCACGATTTCATAACAAATTTACACCACCCATTTGTTATTTAACAGTGTCTTCCATCCAAGGGGGCTCATTGCATTCCTTGCTTAGGAGTTTTATTTGAGTCCTTCTAAGTGACTAAGACTATGTCTTCTGATACTTTGCCTCATTGTAAGGTTTTCCTGAGTAGACTCTTTCCCCAATATGGTATGTAATGCATGTACTGAAAATATGTACCAATCAAAATTAGTCATATAAATTTCATTTTTATTAAACTGAAACACATGATTAATGGCATTGTCCAGGTGTGACAGCCCATCACATTCCCAGGCCTATCCACTTTAGTTTGTGAAAAAAAAAAACTTTATTAGAATATGTTTGAAATACTTGAATAAATACATTTATTTCAGGTATTTGCACATTTTTTAAATGCCCTTTCTCTGTCATATCCCCCAATCCTAGATCCCCTTTGCATCTCCACAAAGTCTATCTTCCTTTTTCCTATCATCATTCATTTGTTTTTCTCTTTATATTATTTATGCTTAGGCATTCTTATCACAGAATCCATGCTATATATGAACTGTGTCTGATGTATTTCAGTCAATATAATGGTCTCTAGGGCATCTATTTTTCTATAGATGAGTCAATTTCGTTCTTTAGAGCTGAGTAGTACTCTAGGACATATAAAATATATGCATACCACATTTTCTTTATCTTCCATCTGTCGATTGATATGGAAGCTGGTTTCAAGTTTGAGCCATTACTAACAGAGCTTCTCTGAACATGGGTGCCCATGTAGCAGTGTAATGTGGTTTCTTTAACTCTTTTGTGACACTATCTAGAGTACAGCTGGGTCAACTGGAATTTCTAATGTTAGTTTCTAAGGAATCTCCACTAATTTCCATGAAGGCTTTACTAGTTTACATTCTTTTTAATAAAGTGGAAGGGTTATAAGTCCATAGCCTTGGCACATTGATTTTTGAGTTCTGAATGATAGTCATTCTCTCTGAAGATAATATCTCAGTATTGCTTTGATTTGCATTTTAAATGACCAGAGACGCTGAATATTTCTGTATGTACCTATCATATTCTATTCCTTTTTCCCCCATTTCAATTTCTCTTTGCTTGAGTCTTTCATTTCTATAGGTACTGGGCAGTCCAAATTTTTGAGTTTTTCATGCATGCTATGTATTAGGCCTCTGTCTGAGAAATAGGTGGAAAGGCTTTTTTCCACTCTGTAGCTCATCTCTTAATGCTACCCACTTTACAGAGGGGACAATCTCATAGTTTGTGTACACCAGGGTATGAGAATCTTGAAAGCATCTCTGGTTTTTGACTACTGCCATTTTTCCTATAGCATGAAGAGTGGATAAAACAATATCTAAAGAACAGTTTGCCCATTTTGGATCCATCCTACTGCAATATTAAATAAACAAAAAAGTGGTAGAGTTTTCTTTATAAAATATAATTAAGGACAGGAGGGGCCATAGAGAGGATCAGAAGTGTTCTTTTAGTTTCCTAAAAGAATTCAATATTTTAGTGATATGGGGTCTTCACAGAGAAGACAAATGTGGATTGTTTAATATGCCTTCTTTTTTCTTCAGTTAACTACTGTCTACCACCACCTTTTCCATAATAATTTTAAATACCTGAGAATTCTTCTTCAAGGTATGTTACCAAAAGAATGAAAAATGTCATGGCACAGTGATATATGCCCACTTACATTTATTGGAACATAGTTTTTAATGGCTAACTCTTGGAAACAATCCAAGTGCCCATCAACCAGAGGATTGGATAAAGAAGATATTTTTTTAAATGTATAATGGAATATCACTCTGCCATAAAGATGGAAAAAGTTGAAACATTTATAGGTAATTGGATACATTCTGAGACTAAAATCTTAAGTGAAATAGACTCACATGTGCAAACATTACATTGTCTCCCTGGTGTGAGAATCTGAAAGAGTGAATAAGGTCCAAAATGCATAACTACTTTTGTGAAATGTAAAGAAATTATTCAAAAGGAAAGAAGTACTAGATTGGGCAAAGGAAAGGAAAAAATCTATTAAAACAGGGTAAAATGGAAACAAAATTGTATAAATTAGAGGGGAATAGGAATGGAAAAAAAGAGAGGAAATTGGCAGGGAAAAGGAAAAAAGGACTGGGGAGATAGCTTAGCCGTCTAAGCACCTATCTGGTAAGCACAAGGACCCACATTTAGACCCTGGTACCCATGCTGGGGGCACTGAGCTGGCCACCAAAACCAGGTGTGGTAGCACATGCCTGTAATCCCAGCACTGGGTAGGCCGAGACAGGAGAGTCACTAAGAGTCTGAGCTGGATAGAGAGACACTGTACCAAATAAATAAAAGATTTTTTTTAAAAGGAATCAAAATATATAATGTACAAGTACAAATTCCCTACAAAGAATATGATCATTATTGTTATGGTTTGTCTCTAGGTGTCCCCCCAAAGTCTCATGCAATCATAGGGAATATTCCTAAAGTTTGTGATTAACTCATGATCTACTGGGATCATGGGTGTGAGTACTACACCAGGCCTGGGGCAGATGGCCTGAATGCAACTTAAGGGAGACGGATTTGCTCTCTGCAGCCATTGCTGCTGCTACTCCTGCCTTTTGCTCTCTGCTCTTTGCCCCCACCATGAAAGGTTGTTCTCTGCCATGGGCCAGTCTGCCTTGGAACCAGCTGAGTATGGACTGAAACCTCCAGTAACTATGAGCTAAGTAAACCTTTCCTTCCTCATGTTGGGTAATTGTCCCAGCAATGAGAGAAAAGTAACCGAGACAATTATGCATATCTAAAACAAATTAAATTTAAAAACTTAAAAAAAGTAACAACCTCAGAATTTTCTGATTTATCCCATTTTCTTGTTCTATTTGAGCAGCAAGCCTGGCAGAGGCATGGATAATAGGGATGGGAAGGCAAAGCGATGAAGGCTTGCTACCCACCATTTCTCTCGTTTAATTTCTGCATGTAAAGTTTTATACATTTAAACTAAGACTCATTTTCATTCAATGTCTGTAAGTATCTATAGCCCTTAAAGAAGGTAGGATTTAATGAGCTATGTTGACTAAGTAAATCATGAATTGATAGTTGGAATTCAAAATATAAATGTATTATTAAAGCTTAATTTGAAAGATGAAGGATTTATAAGTAAATCTTATTTAAACTAATACTTCACTTTTCCCACTTTGGAGGAGTAAAGATCTATTTTTTTCTACAATAATAAAGAATGCAAACCTTTAAATTCCTAATCATGTCATTCTTGTTTGCAAATAGCTCTGTACCAAAAGTAAAAGGGAGGGCAACTATAATTATTTATCACTTTTATAATCACATTATAAAATCAGAGTTATAGTTTACTATTATTAAAAATAGCATATTTCAAATTTGTCATTTTCTGCAAGAAAATTTAATATTCAAATAATGGCAAACTTTTCTAATGAAGATACATGATATGAATGTGCCGAAATTACTGACACTTCTTTAAATTTTCTAAAGAAAATTATCTTAACAAATAATATATATTGAAATCAGTAAAATATATTGAGAGAAACTCACTGTCATCTTACACTGCAGGAATGGTGATTTCTTACTATCACTAGATCTGGTCTTGAGAAGTGTATCACAGGAGAATACTGAGATCATAGAAGAAAATCTCCACATCAGTGAGGCAAAGTCCAGCCTTCCAGTGGTCCCTGGAGTCCAGCCTTTGCATACTCCAACTCACGTGAGCAAGAAAAAAAAAAGTTTAAGGAGCAGAAATAAGCACATTCCAATTCTAAATTGTAACCTCAATGTATATTTTGGACCAAGACAAAATTTTACACACATGTGCCACCTCACAAATGTCTGTCCTCAAAGTGAATCCTGTTGGCATCATAGGAGAGGGGAGGAGGGATTCACTGTTTCAAATATCTACAGTTGGGAGTATGGGAAGATTCTCTCCTGAGATCATTTGATTGTGGTAATTTAATTGCTCTTGGCAAATGACAATTTATAAGACAGAGATAAGGTCCTGGGCCACAAAGCCTTTAATTCTCAAACACTAACCCATCGCCTTTGAGATAGTGCTGGAAGATCATCACTAGTAATCAAATTGGAAAAATTATCCTTAACTTCACAGAAAGGACCTATTTCATTTTCTAAACAAAAATCTGCAGGACTTAGACAAAATCAACTCTTCTGAAGGATTAGATTCTTCTGTGGTTCTTCATTGAACTAATTTTCAAAATGTTTGATTTCTAAGCCACAGTTTCTGCATGGTTGTTTGTATGTGCAATGATTTATCAGCTGCCACATGCCTGTTCCTCAAATAAATTTAAAAACTGTTCCCCATAAGATACAGATCCTTATTATTTCAATTATTTTTAACACAAATAATTGAAAAGGCACCAGGGGCTCCGTGAGAGCTCTGACTGGGCCATTCCAACACTGTTTCCTGCATCAAGTCAGTAAGAGAGCAGCATGAGAAATAGGTTCTGTGAGATATAATTTTGCACAGGACCAAGCAGATACTAAGTAATATTGGGAGAGTACTCTTTTTAGTAAAGAGGAAAAATCTAAATTGCTTTTCCTAAAGGAGTCCAGCATCATTAGCACTTCATGTGTTTTGAGGAGATTATCTTAGGAAAATAGCGACTGCCCCACTAATTTAAATCCTTATTTTATTGTATAGTAACAGCATTATCTATCTTGACCAATCCACACTTATTCCAGGCTTCCTACACTGATAGGAAAAAAGATAACTATCGTAGCATAGGAATGAGTTTTGCTAGCAGCAGCATTACAATTATTTTGAAATACATGGATATGCTTTTTGCGACTTGCTCATTTCAGCTGCTCAAACAGGCAAACATTTACTCTAAATATGATGTGGAAAATGAGTATTTGAATGAAAATCTAACGTTTTGAAACGAATAGAACAGGAGAATGGGATTGTTTCTACATGTTTAGTATTCATGCAAGGAAAAAATACATGCATGAAACACTGACAATAAGGCAGGTCTAAGTGACACGTGGGTAGCTAAGCTCAAGTAGCAATTATTTTCATTGATTCAGAAATATGAAAATATGTAGATCGTGGCGTACTGACAATCATGTCTCATACCATTTACTCTGTTCCTCAGTCTAATTCTCCATTTTCCTTCCTGTCTCCTTTTCTTCTTTTCTTCCTGCCTATTTCTCTATAAAATCTTATTACTGGCAGAGAAGATTGCACAATGAGAATACAGTTGGTGACAGTGAGAAAAGGATGCTTTTCTCTTTCTCAGTCTGAACTGAGACTTCAGATGGGCATAGTAGAAAAATTTAGAAAGACAGTGTCCCAGATCTAAGACAATTGCTTTGCAACATTTTCTAAGATCAGTTCATTAATAGTGGAGTTGAATAAGCAAAATTTTGTTATCTTTGGTACACATTCTTTGAAAGGTGTAAATGAAATGGCTTTTCAGATTTTTCAGGTTGTCTTCTGCCAAGATAAACTAGTGAATTATAGCATTTTTTCTTTATTAACCTGTTTGTTTATTTATTTATTTTTACCTAGATATTGTCAGCAAAATGATTGAGCAAAGGATTAACAAAATCCTATTTAGGAGGGGTTTGAAAATAAAAATTTCCTACCTATCTCACATTAATTGCCTTTTAAACTACACTATGCTGTCCTTTTAAAATTGATAGTTACAAATTGGATCGATTCATATTTTGTTTTATAAAACATTGGAAATTTTATTTTGTATTTTAACTGATAAATTCTTACATATTTATTTAGCTCCTTATAATAAATCCATGGATATTTTAGCATTCCTGAATAATTCATGCATGTTTATGTAGAAATGGGGAATAAAATAAATGACAGAATGCATATTGCAGAGTCTCTTAGATATGTAACAAGAGTGACTTGTTAGAGATGTAACAAGATAGCTGAATTAATTTCTGACCATCACAATGATAAATTGTGTGTTTATCGCAAAGGTTTTAGGTCAAATAAACAAGTTTCTGCTTGCTCCACTTCTTCTTAAACTTTGTCTTGTTTCTTGCAAGTTTCATGTCAGATTACAAGAAAAATTAAATCACTTCCCAGAATAAAAACTCACCAATTATAAAGTATACTTAGGCATGACTTTTCTAAGACTCATATAGATTTGAAAAATAACTATAATTTTACATGTCTATTTTGTCAGTTACATAGCTTGCCTTTTTGTTGGTAATTCTCTACTACAGACATACGAAAAAAAATTCTTACCCTTTTTCTAAATAAAGTATTTAATCCAAAGATATTTTATTTTAAAAAATCCTTAAGATCCAGTCATTAATAATGCTACCAGTAAATAATATTATTAAAGTAACTAATACATGAATATTTCATGCATTATGTAACATGTATTTATAAATACCTCTAACATTCTTATTATTTATTTTATTTTTTGGCAGAACCAGGGATTGAACTCAGGCCTTTGTGCTTGCCAGGGAAGCGCTTATTCTACTGAGCCATTTCCCCAACCCTCTATCATCCTTATAAAAAATCATATTAGTAAATACGGACTCTACTACTATATGAATACTAACATTATAAGAAACATAAAATATTTTTCATTCATGTGTGTGAGTAATAAATACTAGGAGAATGCAAATGAATGTGTTAATACTTAAAATTTTATGAGGCACTGATTTCTGACAAGAGCTGGATACATAAGTATGAAAATATTACATCCGTTCACCAGGAGCACACTGTCAGGAAATTATGTTTGGTGTTCTTTAGATGACAACAGATAGGAGAAACGTCTAATAAATTTGTGAGGGCAGCCAAATAGCTCAGCAGATTAAAAAGCCTGCAAGTAGGCACAAGGACCTGGAGGTTTGACCCCCAAGCCTGTCCTGCGGGCCCCTCCCCCAGGGCATGCTGAGATGGTAATTGAGACTGGGTGTGGTGGCACATGCCTGTAATCCCAGCACTTTGGAGGCTGTAAACAGGCAGATCAATACAAGTCTGATCCAGCAGTGAACACCCTGTAGATCCCTCCCTAAAATACACACACACAAAAATTCAGTTTGTGCTGATCTGAACAGATTACTGAACATCACAATCCTGAACTGACTCTTAGAGACTCAGGAGTTTTTCAAGACAGTCTATAGCAACAGGAATGCAGAATTCTTTCCAAGACAAAACTCAGGCTACAGGAAGGGCAGTGTGTTTGCTGAGAGACAGGGGTATGAAGCAAAGCCAAGTGCGGATTCAGTGAGAGACTGCAAGAAATGGAGCACATTGTTGGTTAGGGTTTCATCTACTACGTTAAGTACTTGTTGAGGAATTTCAGGTAAAGAAGTATAAAACATGTGAGCATCGTATTGTCTCCCTAGTATAAGAAACTGAAAGAGTAAATAAGATCCAAAAGGTACAATATGGTAAAAGGGCAAGAAGCTGCTCAAAAGGAAAGAATAACTAGTACGGAGGGAAAGACAAAAGAAGGCAAAGGAAAAAAACTGTAGCTAAATATAGCTAAAGTAATTGTACTCCTAATTTCTTTCTTTTTCTTTCTTTGTCGGAACTGGGGATTGAACTCAGACCCTTGCACTTGCCACAGAAGCGCTTATTCCACTGAGCCATCTCCCCTGTCCCACTAATTTCACTTAGTCCACTGAATGGGACAGTTAGCACTTGTATGGTTGGACCAATCTTGCATGCCTCTAGCTGAAAATCTGAGTTATTACTTTTAAGATAATAATATGCAATTTAATGATCATTGTTTATTTTCTGTCATCATGTTTTGAAATTCTGTATCATTTTTATTGTTTTCTTTTCTCTCTAAAATAAAAACCAAAGTATGACATTACCTCTTTTAAATAGATTTCTGACAACAGTGTGAATGCATTTGAGTAAAGTGAAACCTGATTGGCTACTTATTTGTAACAACTATCTAGAAATTCTCTCTCAGTATTATTGTCTTTTTTCTTATTCTGCTTTTAAAATTTTTAAAACAAAGAGATAATGAAGGTCAACATCAGGATGAAAGGACTAGAATTAAACAGGGGGCATAGAATTGATCAAGACTGATATGTAGAAATTTTTCAATGGTTGGACCTTAGGATGAAAGATATGGAGGACATGAGAGGTTGACAGTGACTGGAGAAAGGATAGGACTGGCCTTAGCTGGAGGGAAGAAAGTGTCAAGACCTGGTGGAAGACTATTTATGTGAGGACAGATTAGAGATATTTACACAAGTAATTAGGTGTAGAAAGCCTTAGATAATCGGAGGAGGAACTGAGGGTAGGAATTTATATGCAATTTACGTATTTGTTAAATGTAGAAATGTATTGTTTTTATTTTTTTATTTTATTGAACTACAAATGTCACTCAGACAGTTTCAAGACAATATAGATTCGATAAATTAATACATTGCAACCGTTTTCATAATGTTTTGGTATTGTACAAGGTGCATACCTGATATTATATCTACAGATATTATTTTAGCAGATATCTCTTATCAGTGAATTAAGAGTGTAGCTGTTTACTTATTTTTTATACCTGAATTATATCAAAAATTCAATAATTATTTTTCTAGTGGATGACCATAGTACTAGAAGCCAATATAATATCCTGTCCAACCACCATTAGTGCAGATCTTGCCTCTCATAGAATTATGTAGAAGCACAGCGTTATCTACCCCAACTGTACTGTCTATACACACACATCATGATTTTTTCTTTCTATACCCCTTCCTTTGTATACACCTGTCAAAAGTGGGCACTCCATTGACATTCAACTAACTTAGGTGCTTGAATTCGACACGACAATCCAACACAGTCCAGCATTCCACAACCATAGTGAGTTATTCAAAGAAATTGTCAACCATAGCCATTTACAGCTCAGCTTAATATTATGGCCCCATGATGCATACTTCATTTTTATACTTTTCTGCTGGATGGTTAAGACGTAGATAGATCAAGACTTATATACCAACACATGAACTTTATATTTCCTATGTGGTCAGTGAAGTCCTCTCAGGGTTTATCTTGTACTCCTGTACATTATTCTGGAGTTCCTTTGTCTGTGTCATCCATGTGGATGAGTCACGGCCAATGCTTGACCAGTTTGTCTCTGTGAGAGCTTGAGAGAAAGTTTTCTCTTCATGTGACTCTCCCCAGGCACATTTTAGAACTTCATTCTCTTTCCTCTGTGGCTCCATAATCTCCTTGTTCAGAAAATTTGGAGCTCACCTGAGTTTCATGATGTTGCAGTACAGGTTCTCCTATGTCCTGAGTCTTCGCTGACCTTGAAAGGCTAGGGCCAAAATGTTGGCTGGCCTTGCGGCTCTTCTATTTCTCCAACTCTGACTTGTGATCCAGAAGAAAAGCTGATTAGTATCCTGCAGCATATGCCATTCACTTTGCCTTATCTGACTCAATTGATTTTACTTGTTGTACGTTTCCTTTTGTATTTCTGCTTTTCATTTGTTATACTAGGGAGACTATACGATATTTACATATGGACATCTTGGTTGTTTCCAAGATTTTGCTATCACACATTGCGCTGCTATAAACATGTGTGTCTGGTTTATTTCACTTATGAGTATATGTTCAAGTGGCATCCACTTCAGTATAAATGCTTCGAACTTATCATTCTTAATAGCTGAGTAATACTCCATTATATAGAAATACCACATTTCAACCATTCCTCATGTAATGGACATCTTGGTTGTTTCCAAGATTTTGCTATCACACATTGCGCTGCTATAAACATAGGTACACATATATCTCTATGATACAATGTATCCAGATCCTTTGGGAAAATTCCCAGTAGGGGGATAGCCGGCTTGAAAGGGATGTAAGACAGCTCAGTGGCATAAGTGCTTCCCTGGCAAGCACAAGGGCCTGAGTTCAATCCCCAGTTCTGACAAAAAAAAAAAAAAAAAAAAAAAAAAAAAAAAAAAAAAAAAAAAAAAAAAAAAAAAAAAAAAAAAAAAAAAAAAAAAAAAAAAAAAAACAAAAGAAAGAAAAAGAAATGTAAATCATAGTTTTCAATAAACATATATCAAGTCCAAAAGAACAATGAATGAAGACAATCTGAAGGACAGTAAGAAATGATCTCACTCAAAGAAAGGGAATAAATAGCATGATGTCAGGAAAACCAGATGGTTTCAGAAGAAAGAGGTAGGCTGCATCATCCAGCACAGAAAAGGGTTCAATAGCTGAAAGTGATGTTAGGACTCAGCAATGCTTCGAACATTTTTTAAAGTATATAAATTAGTTAAAAAAAAAAAGGCATTAGAAACAACACCAGGGCCTGGGGAGATAGTTCAGGAGAATAAGTGCTTTGCTGGCAAGCACAGGGTCCTGAGCTCAATCCATGGTACCACAAAAAAAAAGAAAAAGAAATAATACCAAATTTCATTAAGCAAAGTAATAGGAATTCCACAGTGGTTGCTGTGCATCATGATATTATCTTCAAATTAGTTGTTTAGACTAGCAGATAAAAACATGAAAAATTCATTAAAACAAAACAAAAAAAATACAAGAAATTAAAAAGAAAAAATTATAATAAAAAGAAAAAAAATTAAGCATAACTGCTCCTTTCAAAAGACCAGCAGAGATCAGCAGCACAATTATCCAAATTATCTGACGGCTGAGCGGCATAAATGCCTGCCTGCTTAGAACATTGTTTGATAAAAAGAAAAACATAGAAGTTTGTTTATCCTTGAGCATTCTAAGAATTGCTCTTCCCCACTGCCACAGAGCCAGTATTGCTTTCTCTCTTTGCTAATTCTGCAGTGTAGTGTAGAAAATGACAACAGAAGCTTGAGGTTTCCCAAAGCCCTTCACTGCATTCTTTGGGGCTGGCACTTTCCCTGTTGGTTTGAGTGAGAACCGTAGTGCATGCATAATGTTCAACAGATTCCTTTGACTGTGAAATTCTGGTATGAATCCAGAGAATGAGTGTGAGGTTCATCTCTGCATAAATTACGGACTATAATCCTGACACACTTTGCTCCATTTATTTTACTACTTTCATCTTAATAATATTTTTCCTATGTTGTTTTTTCCTCCCAAAACTGCTACTTCTGCAGTCCCACAGTACTAATGACTTAGTTCTCCTCCTGGTGGTTTGCGCTTGCAAACCAATGCTTTGCATTGTTCACCACCTGAAACTTGCCCATGAGGAATCCTGCCCCTTTGAAATCTGGTGAGAGGTATGAACTGTACTTTTTTGCAATGGCTTATATCTTGATATCCTCCAAATCCTTATGTAGTGCTGGTGAAGGGGTAGGGGGTGTTCTAGAGTTTGTGATTTATTCATGGTCCAGTGCTGGGATTTAAGGGTGTGAGTGCTACACCTGACCTAAGGTAGGTCATCTGCATGCAATCTAAAGGATACAAAGCTCTCTCTTTCTCTCTCCCTCCCTCTCTCCCTCTCTCTCCCTCTCCCTCTCTCTCTCTCTCTCTCTCTCTCTCTCTCTCTCCCTCTCTCTCTCCCTCTCCCTCTCTCTCTCTCTCTCCCTCTCTCTCTCCCTCTCTCTCTCCCTCTCTCTCTCCCTCTCTTCTCTCCTCTCTCTCTTTCTCTTTCTCCCCAACTTCTCTCTCTCTTTCTCTTGTTCTTTTGCTACTTTCTGCCCACCATGAGTGTAGCCTTCTGCTGCACCACCGTGCTTTGAAGCACCTTACTATGGACTGAAACCTCTATAATCTGGGATTACTAAACCTTTCCTCCCTATAACTTTGGGTGTAGGGTATTTTGTGCCAACAATGAGAAAAGTAACTAAGACATGCTTACTGAAGCTCACCATTTCAGTAATGACTTCCTTCTTGCTCCAATAACTTGCCCAAGTTTGCTGTTTCATGTCCTTATTTTCCCTGATGAATTCTGTGTCACAGGAAAATTCTGTTATGGCCTCTATGTAGATATTCCCCAAAAGCCTCCCATGGCCTTAGTTGGAGCTTTTTGGAGGTGGCTGGATCTAGGGTGTGGGATACTTGGATCAAGGATGGGATTCTGGAACTGTCATGGCATGATGCCAGATTAAAGGCTGCGCACCCTGGTGTGAATGCTCCCTACCCTAAGGGCAGGTGACCTGGCTAGGGTGTAAGGGACAGGAAGAGGCTGCTGCTTAACCCTTGCTGCTTCTCCATCGTTCCCTGTTTGCTGTCTTCCACCTACCAACACTGCTTCTGCTCTGTGATGCACCTCTGCTGTGTGCTGCCCCCTGCCTTGGAGGCTGCCAAGTACGGACTGAAACCTCTACGGGCTGTGAGCTAAATAAACCTTTCCTCTACCTTTGGGTATGAGTATTTTGTCTCGCAAAGCAGCAAAACTAACTAGGAAAAATTAAATGGCCTGGTGGGGAGGTTGAACCAGTGAAGGCACTGATGAATGTTTGGAAAGAATGGAGAGGCTATGTGCTCTATTTCTCTTTGGTCATCTGTTTCATGCAGCATTTCCTCCATGACTAGATGCTGGGCCAGTATCTCCCGCATAATTCTCACATTCTTAGCCATTTAATTGAGACCCAGTTAGGTTTCCTTTCTTCTGCATTCCAGTAACACTCCTGATTCCTGTAGTCCAGAGGTGTTAGTAGCTTCCCTTCATTGCTAATCTCTGAGCTACTTCACTGACCTTTTAGAAATTCGGCTTTTTTCATCACTGCCAATTTCAGTCCACTCTGTTCATATGATCAAATGACTTTTTGGATTTACAAAATAGACTAGATCTTGACTACCAAATTTAGCCTCCTTTGAAGCTAAGATGTGTACCTGTGTCACAGATATTATTATTCAGGACTCCAGAAAGGTTGGTGCTGCCATGATAAAGAAAAAACAGAAACAAAGAGAAGCTTCTATGGGAAGTGTGAGGGTGAAGTGGGGGTCACAGTGCCACTGACACTAACGATGGTGACCAGTGTCTCCTCTCAGTTTCCAGATGCACAGTGTGACCCGGCCAATCATCAGTGATGGCAGAGCACCGAAGGGGTGTGATTTCCTCCTCACTGAATGTTTCGGCCCTCCAGGAAACTCAACACCCCATCTTTTTAATAAGTTCTTTCCTGCAAAACAACAGAGATGATTTCTGTTGTGTGCCATTAAAACAGTGACTGAAGGGCCTACCAGATAGTTCAGTGGACTCACTTGCCTGCTCAGGCAGAAGCAGGGACCTGGGTTCAATCCCCAGCACTGCATGCCATGCCAGCCCCGCCCCCATACTGTGCTGAGGAAGCAAATGAGACTGGTATGGCAGCACATGCCTGTGATTAATCCCAGTGATTGAGAGGCTGAAAACAGGATGACTAGGTGTTCATTTTGTGTAGGGAGACCCTGTAGAACCTGTACTAAAAAAGAACCCCAAAACAGTGCCTGATACATATTGAATCCCTGGAATACCAGTTATACTGAAAGCAACATAGAAAGGAAAACATGAGGGAATGATTGTGTGAAACTAGTCTCACTCTGACCAGCACAGACCATTCCTAAGCAATTCTGCTCAACAGCATCCTTGGATCTCAGATTTAGGGATAGCAATTTGTGATGTCCTGGGTCAGAGGACCGAATAGGTACAGGGTAAGGATATCTGTAAATCTCTCCTGATACCTTCATTCATCCTTTCAGTGCATGGTTCTTGGTCCATGACTAGTACATCCATCTCCATGACCATTTCATTGGGATTTTGGGAGAAGGCTTGGTGTTATTCATCAACTAAACTGTCACAATAATCACTATTTCCTGCAACAAAGTTTTGTCATTAATTCTATATTTATCATTGAGCTTAGCAAACACAGTGTCACTCAGCTCTGTTACCAGGGCCTGGAGAAGAACAGAAAAGATATTTAAAAAGTATATGTGGAGTGAATGTATGGATTTTGGGGACCCAGATTGAAAAACTATTTTTGTTTTATTTCTGAAAAACATACTCATGGAATTAAGAACATTGTATCAGGAAAGTACACTTTGTTATTTACCAAATACTCTTAGCCTTCTGACTTTCTGCCTCAAATCTCTGTAAAATATTTCTTTTATGATTATTCACTAAAATGTTATCTGTGGGAAAGCGCCTTATAAAGGATCAGATATTTCTGCTCCTGTCATACAATAGTATGTTACACTTTCTTTTTTTTTCTTTTTCTTTTTTTCTGCAGTACCTGGGATTGAACTCAGGACCTTGCGCTTGCCAGGCAAGTGCTTATTCTACTGAACTATCTCCCCAACCCCAACGTTGTTACACTTTTGTTGTTTGGAAAGTTTTTGTATCGCACGATGGAAACCTGTGGGTGTCTGTCTCCTTGATTGGAGTTGGAACAGTTACATTCAGAGAAACACAGCATGATTCATGCCGTGACAGGTGCTTCACATGATTTCTGACTGTTTTGCGATTTTATTTGTGTCAGCATATGTCTTCAGTGTAAAACAGTTACATTCTTTGTGGAGAGTTAGTATTAATTTGGGGAGTATGATGGACAACGTGGATGAGCCTAACTTCTTTCACACTGAAAGCAGCACTGCACATGCAGTGTGATCCTCTAAAACCAATGCATGCAGATATATAAAAATGTTTCTTAAACTCAGCCTGATGAAAGTGCACATTAAATATATTTCTGTGGTACTCTATCTTCATCTTTTCATGATACAAACTGCAATTATTGCAACAATATCAAAACTGATATATTATTGTTGTTATGGACACTATTGCCAAGATAAAATATTAAGAGCACTCAGCTAAAAGAAGGAAAAACAAGAAGAAAATAACTTTCTCTCTTGGGAATGTTCTTTTTCTCCATGAGCTAAGGAATGTGCATATCTGTACTGAGACCTTCTTTATTATGGAATGAGGACAGAAGGAGAGAGTTTGGTGGTACAGCGCATATTTGAGTTCAATTCCTGGTACCAAAATAATTAATAATAATAATAATGATGATGATAATAATAAATAGTTTTGGTTTGATCCCATTGAGATGTTAATGTCATTTCAATGAAACTCTTACTTTAGAATACATTGTTAAATTTTCTTGTCAGATCATAATCTTTTATTTGAACCTCCTGAGGTCTGGTGATTCTTCAAATTTTAGAATAGTCCTAAACATTACAAAGTTGATGGCAAGAAATAATTGAAAATTAGAAAACACCTTATGAGAATCTCAGGCAGAATATCAGAATACAACATACTGATAAGGTGGTAGGAAGTTGCATGGTTATTCAGAGTAATAGGGATAAATATCACAGTGAACCAGTGTCATTTCAGTGAAAATTTGTAGCCAAATGAGTTCAGTGAAGTCAAGTTTGGCTAAAAAGAAATCAATGAGTGTGAAGAATTATTTGGATACTGGAATTATACAGTTAAATAAGACTTTTCCTATGGAACTCTGTAGTTAAACAAAAATGAAAGGACTAAGAGTATCTGAGCACAGTGTTATGTAGAAAATCTATGCTCACATTGTGTCCTTAGAAAGTCAAGCTGTTTCAGGCAGGTGTAAGTCCAGTTTCATTGGTATGACGTTCCAGTGAAGACCTTTACTCTTCCGTATTTCCCAGGATGGCCTACTTTTCATGACGCACTCTTTAAAATTATTGGGACAGATTTTGATACAATATAAATTTCCTTACTAAAATAATTTCAAATGGATAGAAACAAAATGGACTAAGATCTGAAAGTGAAAATCAAAAGATAAAATATTGTTATCTTGCCATGGATATTTTATGTTAGCATGTTTTTTTTTCATCAATAGAATTGTTAAGAATATCTACATTTCCAGACAATGTATTAATCAAAACACAGGTGATAGTTGATTCATTAGTGTGTTTCATTATTAAGACAACTTGTTCTATCTACTAATTTCACCAATTATAATTTGTAACATAAAGAATAGTTTATTCAATCACATGTTTAGAAATGAGATTTAGCAAAGCCATTTGTGGGAACAAAGTTCTTGTAAGACTATTTCCAAGTGATGAATTATAAATGTCCTCTCAATGGCTTTATTTTCCCAAAGGGACTCCAGCAGCTAGTGCATGGGCCAAATTTTACCTGATCCATAGAGAGCCTTGGCTCACGCATCTGGGCTCTTCAAGAACATATATTTCACAGATGTGTGCCATTTTCCCACAAATATGGAGCCACTTTTCAGTATTTCCTACTGTGTCATTTGTTAATTCTCAAAAGAAACCGCTATGGTAACACAGGGAACACGTGAAAAACTTGCGAAAGATGGCAGTTGGCCAAGGTGCTTCAGATATTTTCAGAGTAACATAATGATGATTGATGACTGCTGTGTATTGTAGACACTCACTGAAATGTTCTCACTGTCCCTTGACAACTTCCCTTATATTCTCCCAGAACATTTGGCTTTTTACTTATTGTATTTTTCATATTTCCTGAATTCTATGCTTGTTGTTTATCCTCCTCTTCCCAAAATTCAGTTTTGAGCAGTTGTATTAGCATTGAAACTTTAAAGCTACACAGATAAACATATTCTAATAACATTCAGTCCACAAATAACTGTATTTATGCTGTTTATGTACATTAATGTATCCATAACAGCGCTGCTGGTGTAGTAGTATCGTGCAAGATTCCCATATTAATATATCCATAAAATTGGTAAAAGCTCTACCATAGTTAGCATTTGCCACAAGGAAAAATTAACAAGCATAGATTAGTCAGATTTATTTTGCTTTTTTGTCTAATGGTTCATTCCAGCTGTGTAATTATTAATCCAGCTAGCTAATAAGAATAAAAATTCTTATAGAGAAAATTATATTAAGGACTCTCAAATTTGAAATTTAGTAAAATACAGAAAGACCTTGATATGAAGAGACTGATAAAAAGCAGAATAAACAAATAGGAAAGAAATTTATAAACAGAAGATCAGTAAGTAGTTACATTTTAGAAGTTCAGAATCATATATGTCACTAAAGATGGCCTCCTCAGAAGACTAAAAACAGAAATGAGAAGCTGAGCCAAGATAAGACAATTACCCTGTTAATATTGCCTAGTGGCAACGGATGCTGATGAGGTCCTTTTCAAACTTCTCCCTTCATCTCATCACACACAGGCACACACGTATGTATGCACGCATGGACACACCACGACATCATGTTACAACGTTAAGAAACACTTCTTTGTGAGTTAACAAAACAAATACAGAGTTGTATTCTTCATTTTCTTTGCCTCATAAATAATTCATGTTTTCTTCATGGAGTTATTGCTGATTTCCATGAAATTTTTATGACAAGAATCGAGGAATTTAACAGTGACTTACTCATAAAAAATTGAAAAGTTACAATATTTTGAGAAGATAAATAGATATGAATTCTTTTGTAAAAAAGAAATCTCTCTTTTATGATCATGTTTAATTATACAGATCACTTGGAAATATTTGAAAATTGCTATGACCAGGAGTCTTTTTATGGAACTCAACATCAGTATATAAATCACAAAGGTGTTTTTGTTAGTGATTCAGGAATCACAGTTAAATATTCATAGTATTATATACTATGTGGGAAAAGAGGAAGACAAAAATGGGAGCACTCCTACAAACATTTCATTTGAAATAAATCTCTATAGAAAATAGAAGCATTTTAGCAAATGATACAAACATTGAACTTGAACTTTGGCAGGAAATTCCGGAAGCAGGGAGGATTCCTTGCAGCAATAAGAGAAGTAAGGCTCATCCTTAATGAGAGGTCAGTGTGTAAGCACAGCTACACACAAAAGTGAAGTCACATAGAGCACACAAGGAGAGCAGCATACGTATATTGTGAACGTTTGAGTTTTTAAAATGTAGTAGAGTAAGGGCCACATTGTTAATCCTTCCCCCAAAATCTCCCCCTTGCTTTGCACAAATGTGTCCCATCATTCCAGCCTCTTCTTGGAGTAGGTGGGGAGGTCTGCTGCTATGAGGCGTTGTGGGAGATGTGAGCAGATCCAGAGGATGCCATGGCTGGATGCCTCTCCGTGGCAAGAGCTTTGCACTGGTCCTCAGCCACGCTCTTCTCCAGATCTGCCACTGGCACTGCTGGCTCCTCTCCAAGGTCAAAAATGACCACAAAAAGCCAAGGCTTTGCATCCACATGGACTATGAAAGCACAGAAAAGAGGTCTTCAGCACTGCTTCAGAAAGTGGCAAGGATGCTAATTGTGTGCAAAGGCAGGGGGGATATTTTGAAAGGGAGAAATGGCAATGTGTCCTTTACTGTAATAAAATTTTACAAAGAAAAGGGGACTAAAATATGGGGAAGAGGAGGAAAGGGATTGAGAAACAAATTTAGATGAGTTACACACTGATTTCCCTAGGTGAACGTAATCGTCATGTACAGCAAATTACACAAAATTTTGAATACTCATCATGTTTTTCAATTAAACCCCCTACATGACTTGCTGTGGAAAGCCCATTTCGTGGAGAGAAGAGACTGGTCATGATCTACTCATGCGAAAGGAGAGAATTTCAGAATTAACACATAAAAGCATATGAACACTTGCAAGCAACTAGACAAACACTAAATAAAGATTACTGGCTATCAAATAGATCACTTGGTAAATTTCTTTAATCTATTATGCCTTTGACTTTGAAATCACAGAGAAGAGATTATGACAGAAAAGAAATGAGGCCAGCTAATGGAAGACAAACAGAAGTTTCTCAAATAACATTTTGAAGCAGGCTCGCTGGTAGTGGTCCACGAGGCAGCCTCTCAATTGCTCTCTCAGCTAAACTCTAAGTCCATCCACTTGAACAAGGTCCTCAACCCAAATCTCAGCCCTTGTTGCTACCTTGCCTCTCACTTTCGTCAATCTCAGCCTCACCCCCAGGCAGCACCCCAAACAACTCATTCTGCTCCACACCACTCCCTCACCTCCTGTGTTAGGAAGCTCTGCCCTGTCTTACTAACCTACAAGAAATGTTCTCAGTTTTGTGCAGGTTTACATTCTAGCTGCTCAGAAGGAATGTTGAAGATTTCATGTATGAAAATGCTACAGTTACTAGAAATAGAAGTTCAAAAGTGACAATGCTCCCTCATTTTTTCTCTTACCCAGACTCCCACATATGGATAGGATCTCTCTCTTCACTGGACCAACTGAAAAATGTTTGAATGCTCAATATTGTAATTAATGTATCATTTGATTTAAAAATCATCTACCTCCTAACCTGTCCATTTAATCTCATATTGCTAAAAGCTGTACCTTTATTTTAGTAACTCTCAACTTTTAAATTAGTGTATACAATCTTACTTTGTATTATGTTACTCCCATGGGTCATATCTATCTGAAATCATAAGTGCTACATCTTTTCCCTACATTATTATCCATTATTCTTATTCCTCAAATCCAGTGCACAAAGAAGCTTACCAGTCACTATCCACAGAAGAGATTCTATGGCTGGAAAAATGTTTTGAAATGAATCCTTCCTATTTCAAGGTCAGTCG
Organism: Ctenomys sociabilis; assembly: GCA_004027165.1. Taxonomy (NCBI): domain Eukaryota; kingdom Metazoa; phylum Chordata; class Mammalia; order Rodentia; family Ctenomyidae; genus Ctenomys; species Ctenomys sociabilis. The sequence continues at coordinate 19,102 of PVKA01007256.1, read as the reverse complement.
CTTAAAGTTATTGTAGTGATCATCCCCTCAGAAAGCACTTTAGGAAGAGTAAATGGAGGGCCGGGATATATAGCTCAGCAGCGTAAGTACCTTCCTAGCAAGCGCAAAGTTCTGAGTTCAATCACTGGCACTGTAAAAAAAATCAGATAAATGAATAAAGGAACTGATTTGTGCTATAAAATCTATCCTTACCTAAGAACTATTTTCTCATGAAGAGGACTGACTATATGATCATCTTGAGCTAATTTTTTAAAGTATGTATGGAAAGCAAAAATTTAAAGTTGGAAGAATCAACAACAAAATTCTCTGAGTTAATTGACAGACTTAAATAACACAAATGTATGTAACAGTATTTCCTGTGAAGTAATGCCAATGTCTTTTTCTCTCATAATATTTTGATTAAAAACTTCTGACTTAAAAATTATGACAGAAAATTGAAAACAAATATTCCTATGTAGTTTAAGTGAAACTTATTTCACTTAGGATATGAATCAAACTCTACTTCCTAGTTTCTGATTTTTTTTTTCTATCTTGGTAGTCTTATTTCAGGTTACTAAGTTAAATTTATTTCTTTATGTAAAAGTTCCCCTGAAGAGATTTTATTAAAATATACGTTAAAACTCATGTTCTTCATAAGAGTAAGGAGGAAGCAGAAAGAAGACCAGGATAAAATATACTAAAAACATGAAAGGGTTGGAAATTAGGAAGCGACTTGTGAGGGATTTTAAATCATACTACAAAAGAGAGACTTGAGTTAAGAAAAATTCAAATTAGTTATGCTATTGAAGATACAGAAGAGGATATAATAGATGAAAGGAAAATATTTTATTCATCATATGCTAACTAAAATGTAAGAAGCTGAAATAATCTTATATACATGCTTCAAAGATAAATATTAAAAAAGATAAATATTAGCGAATACATTTCCATATAACAAGTAGAGGAAAATCTATAGCAGCACAGGAGTCTAAGACTTTTTACTTTTTCTTTTTCTTTTGTCTGCTGTGTGACTTCAACAAAATTAGAACTCCCTGAGCATATTCCCAAGTTCATGTTTTATAACAATTTCTAAATGAAGAGAAGCTGGTAAGTTTCAGGGCCATATTCACGAAGTGAATTTGTACAGAGAGTCCCTGCCTACACCTACGCTATCTTTAAAACTGAAATGAATAAACCTTTCTAGAAGAAAAAGTACAGATGTCTCAGTGGAATAAGCTCTTTCCTGGCAAGAGCAAGGGCCTGAGTTCAATCCCCAGTTCCACCAAAAAAAAAAAAAAAAAAAAAAAAAAAAAAAAAAAGGGCAAGATACATAAAAATATCCCCCACTGCTGACCATCAGAGAGATGCAAATGAAAACAGCAACTGAGAATCTACCTCCCTACAGACATACTGGCTAGAATTAATAACAAAGGCTGTGAGGCAGCCTGGAGAGAGGAACTCTTCTTCATTGCTGGGGGAAATTTTAATTAGCAAAAAGACCACAGACAGCTAAATTAGGTAGAAATCAATAGGTAGTCTGAGGAGTGCTTGGGCCCTTGACAAAGAAACTAGAAGCAAATTTTAAGAGCCAGACATCCAGGTGGAGGACAATAACAGGCCTACAAACTGCCCTAAGAAGAGGCTTGAGCTTAGGCTGAGACTAGCACCACCAGATCTTGGGAAGCTGTGCAACAGATACAATACAACAGTGGGATAGTCAGATCCTCCACACACATACTTGCATTCTTACCTAGGATGCCTCTGTGCCTTCTAAATTAAAAGACATAATAAGCTAAAGTTAATAATGCAAACCAACATATCCATGCTATGCACTTTGCTTCCATATTGGAGCAATATTAGCTAAGTGACTCTAGTTGGCGTCCTGGAGGTCGGTGATGGTGAACGTTCTAGAGCTATCAATGATGCCAACAGCCAGCCATGACACTTGCACCATGGGTTTGCCACCACTGTCATATCAGTTGGTTGTAGTTTAAGCCATATCTGTTGAAGTCCTGATATACAAAATGCCCTTGGACAAAATGTCTCACTGGCAATCATGTTTAGGAACCCTCCTGTCTCTCTGGAGTTTTCTGGAAAAGCTCTTTTACTCTTAACCACTTTTTTCCAGATGCATTCTTCAGCCCTAGAAAATATAAACTTGGTACATCTGGCACTTAACAGGTTTGGAGTCCCATCTGTTGACAAAAACCACTATGGGCATCAATATATAGAGATTTCTCAAAAACAAAGAAAGAAGAAATGTGAAATTCCAATTGATTCAGCTATTCCTTTTCTACATATCTTCCCAAAAGAGTTAAAGACATCATATTACAGTGATCCACACATGCCCATGCTTATAGCAACACCAGTAATACTTGCTGACTCTTGAACGCAACTTATATGTCCATCAACAGGTGAAGGGAGAAATAAAATGCAACACTTATATGGTGGAGTACTAATCTGCCACAAACAAAGCTAAGCTTGAGTCATTTGCAGGAAATGGGTATGCCATAATATTATGTGAAATAAGTCAGACACACAAGCTACCACATGGTTTCTCTTCTAGAAGAATCACAAAAGATAAAGAGAAAAATGAAAGATAGATCATAGAAAGCAGGGATGTCAAGGGAAAAGTAGAGAGGAAGGGAAAAGGGACAGAAAAAGAAGATGTGCTATGTGCACACAACAACTCATAAAAGAAATGAACTGTATATAATGCTCATACGAACTATAAATAGAAATAGAAACTGAAACAAAGTGAATCTGTAGAGGCTATCCCTACCACAAAGGTATAGAATCTCACCTTGTACTGGGCCAGTAGCAAAATATATTAATACTCTTTGGTCATTAATATATTATTTTAAAAATATCTGTTTCATATCCTATCCCTTTGTGTCTCTTATTACTAAGAATAATGTGATTTATTTAGTAACTTTCAACTCTTATTAATAATCATTAAGTTTCTGATTTGTAGGAGGTCACAAAGTCATGAATCAATATTTATGTGGAGAACTTTATGGGATTTCATTCAAAATAAATTCTTAATTAGATTTTATTTGAAATCTCTAAAAAGAAGCAGGATCAGTGGTAAAACACCAAGAAACCAATGAAATACAAATAGTAATGCTTGAATAATGAAAGTGAGAAAAGTCACTGTCATTTTCTTTTTTTCTTTTTCTTTTATTTTATTAAAGAACAAATAACAATGAGATAGTTTCAAGACAAATTAACAGGACAGATTCTATAAATTAATACATTGCAAACTGTTTTTGTAATGTTTTGGTATCGTACAAGGTACATACATGATATTATACTTACAGGCATTATTATAGCAGATGTCTCTAATCAGTGAATTAAGAGAGTGTAGCTGTTTACTTATTTTTTTATACCTGATTATATCCCAGAATCTTGACTTTTCCAATTTTATCTGGACTTTTTTTATTACTATTAATAAAACATTTAATGTTCAAATACCATAATTCCTTGGTATCCATGTGCACTACATTTAATGTGTGCTTGATTCAGATTTTGCATTATGGATTGCAAACATGTTTTCTAGAGTAATTTTTTCAAGGCAAATAATAAAAATAAAAATGTATTAGTTAATATGCTTTTTACCAAGTGAATTTTTATACATCTTACATATCATGACATTTGGATTCTGTTAGAAAATGAATAAAAAATTAAAATGTCATTCCAATCAATATCTTATTTATCTTTATATTCCCTCTTGCACTGTAAATGCAATAGTTTTTGGTCATGGGAGAATCTTCTAAATGTTGTAAAATTAGAATCTTTTTATAGGATAAAAGATTATTTATTATAAATGATCAGATATAAAGAGTTTTTATAGACTTGTCATTATAGGACTGAAAAAATAGTTGTCTGAAAAAAAAAATCAATGAAAAGATATTTTCCAAGAGGGTGGATTTAGAAACAACTTTTCTTTTTATTGTTGTGTTGACTGGGAAATTAGGACACAATGTGGGGACAACTTCTCTATACTCTGCTTTGGGGATCTTCATTTAAAATCTGCAAATTATAGTTCCTAGACCACCTGGAGTTAGGAATTATTAGAGAGTATTCTTCCAACTTCTTTCAGCATTAGTTCTGAAGGAGAGATGTCTCTACTCTGCACCTTCTTTAGTACACCCTGAAGCAACAACAGCTAAATGATCTTTTCTTTTGGAAATCTTGGCACTGTATGAACTACCATACCCAAATTCCTAGAATCAGGTAAAACCATCTCTTCCCTTTTCATTTAAGGCCCTATGTGGGTGCTTCATTTAGTACTGTCTCTGGGTTAGAACTTTTCTCTATTGTTGCTCTTCTAAATACACAATCCCTGTACTTAGTTTCTTCTCTTTGAAATATGGAGATGTCTCTTGTTTGCCTGATGGATACTTATATGACATAATTAGGCCAAAGGATTTATTTGACTGCTTTGTTGGGAATCATATAATGGTGTTAAACATAGATACCATCATACATATATGAAATACCCATTATAGATGGGCCAGGAGGACAGTGTAGGCAATAGGGTTCCATATAAGGTTGATGAATCAAATACCTTCTCTCTTTGGGTCAGCACACGTTCATTCCATACAAGTCAAGATAACTATGTTAGGGTTTTTTGGACTCAAAGGCAGAAATACTATATTTTCCAGGCTGAAAGAACATTGTTGTAGGTACTTACAGTAAAAGAAAGAAAAAATACTAACTTATGTGCTCATGGCAGTTAAAAATATATAAATATGCTAATATCAATGTTTTATAAATCCCACAAGTTATGGAATTAGTCTTTTTTTCTTTCCAACTTTTAATTGGGAATATTATTCTTAGCTTGAGTTACAACAGATGGTATAACAGATGTGGCTGCATGATGTCCTGACCCCTGCTCCTTATTTTTGCATAAGCATGTCCCAGGACATTGACTTTCTTGCTGTGACTTAACATGGCTTAGCAAAACTCTTCATAGTCCAGCTAGCGTTAAAGAAAAAGTTTATTAACCAATCCTTGGCATATTTTTGAACTTTACATAAATAAAAATCTGGTTATATTTTCACCTGAATACTTTGAATTATTCATCTATTATGTTTATGAATGTAAGTGTAAATCATTACTTTTCATTCTTAAAAAAAGTATTCAATTATATAGACAGCTTATGGAGGAAAGGGAACTCTTCTACACTGTTGGTGGGAGTGCAGACTTATACAACCACTATGGAAATCAGTGTGGAGATTCCTTTAAAAGCTAGGATTGAAAATCCCACTCAATCCAGCTATTCCCCTCTTGGCTATTTTTCCAGAAGAACTGAAAATCTCATACCACAGCAATATATGTGCTTCTATGTTCATAGAAGCACAATTTGTTACAGCTAAATCTTGGAAACAGCCCAGATTCCCAAGAACTGAAGAATGGAGAAAGAAGATGTGGTATTTTTACACAATAGAGTATTTATTATTCAGCTATAGAACAGAATAAATGTGAGTCTTTTGTTGATAAATGAATGCAACTAGAGGACCCACATATACAAATATTGTATTGTCTCCTTAGTGTGAGAACCTGAAAGAGAAAAACGGAATCTGAAGAGTAAAACAGATACTGGTAAAAGGAAATTAAATTATTCAAATGCAAAGAGTTACTGAGTTGAGGAGAAGGACATAGAGGGAGTAGGGAAAAGAGACTTATCTATGTATGCAAGGAGAATGGTTTGGACAACTGTCCTGTGCATTTCTGCTGGTTGATGGAAAAAAGCAGTTAATACCTTAATTTTTAATGTACTTAGTTCAGGGTCTACAGGATTTCACTACCCAGATTGGAGGCATAGTGATCTTCATGTTTTCAGCCTCCCAAGCCCTGGTACTACAGGTGTGCACCATCACATCAGTGTTTATTTTTTTAAATCAAGAAATTTTGTGCTACATCCTAGACATTGTGCAGAAGCACAGTAGAGAATCTTGATTTTGTTAAACTCTTCCAAGAACTGTTACATAGCTTTTAGGATGCAAATAATTTGATTATAGGCTCAAACTCAAGTCTCTGTCAAGACTTAAGGCTCAATTCTTAGGACCAGCAGGTTTTATTTTGGGGTATGAGTGTTTGTTTTAACATGCATTCCTGCTGTGTGCAGATGGTCATTATACTCTGAGTACAGATTATTTCTCTATAGTCTCTCCTTCTTGGGAAACTTCTCACTGTGAAGTACAGGTGATATGCCTGCTTTTCAATTTTTAAAATAAGTTAATTTAAAAATAAATTCAATTACAGTTTTAACTGTTTCACCTGATGTTGAGGAAGTGCCCGAGTCACAAAAACAAGACTTAGCTAGTGCTTTGCTTGGAGTGTCAGCTTCCCTGTGTCGCCTCCCTCCCGTGCTCACTCTCTGGAGTCTTCCATAGCTGACATTCAGCATGGGCTCAGTATCATTTGTGCTACATTCAGAATGATTTGTGCATTAGAAGCTTACTCTGTCAAGATAATAGCCCATACCTCTAATTTTCCTCTGAAGACAGTTTTTTGCTTTGCATTCTTAAATTTGATACTCCCTTTCATTTTTAAAGATTTTCTTGTTTGCTTGTTAGTAGCATATAGAATATACAGCATAGCAATCATCCTATAATTTTGACAGCTACTTGCTCCCTGATTGTGTTGTTTAAATCCATGCTTTCTTGCTTCAAAAAATTGGAAATAATGGCTTTATATTCTGAGTAAAAAAAATTCCAGTATGGGAGTTCTTAAAAACACAAATATAAATATTTATTTTTCTATACTATCTAAACCTACAATAAAAGCTTTTGTCATACATAACTTCTTATGATTACTATTCCCTTCTTGCAGGTATGTTCCTCTTTCTCTACTAGAAAATAATCTCAGAGAGGAGTCTTCCCTTTATCATAACCCACTTCACTTGAAATTGTATTCAGACAATTTTAACAATACTTTACTCCTTACAAATACTGTTTCATCTCCTCAAACTTGCCTTTAAAAAGGTACCAAATTTATGAACCTTGCATCACTAATTTTTTCTTTCTTTGAAAGATTTGTTTACTAATTTGGCAATTTGTTTTGGTACTTTTGGAAATGGAAACATTCCCTCAAGTTCTCTAGTTTTCATGTCAACTCACTGTCACCATAATTCTGTACATTACCTCACTTAGTGGTCTTACCTTGTGATTCAAAGTACTACACCACAGAACTAATTCCTGAATTTATAACCCAAAGTGCCTCATTATCTGGAAGCCTCTTCAAGAGTAATTTTCTAAGTCATTCATTATTTCTTCCTTTCTTAACAGTTCACAACATATTTTTCAATACTACTTTCAGAACTTTATTATACAACATCATCACTTACTTAGTCTTATTAATTTGTCTACCTGACTCTCTTCTTTTTATGCCTTGTGAATCTTGAAGTTGTTACTTTATTTTTAATTAAGTATATTGTATACCACTTAGGCATACAAAATGATCACATTCACTATAATGAACTTGGACCTGTGCACAATACATCTTTTTTATGTTTACTTATTTTTAAAATAATCATCTTGAGAAAGAAGTAGCAATGAGATAGTTTCAAAACAGGTTGGTAGGACAGTTGCAATAATTAATTCATTGCACATTATTGTCTTTGTAGTAATTCATGGTATAAGATGCAAACATGATATCTTGTCTAAACACTATTAGTTCAAAACATTTTGTGCATGACACATCTTGATTCTTCTCTTATTCCTATCCCCCTTGCCTCCCTTTAACCCTTCTTCTTCTCATTTACAATCTTTTGTTTCCATTTCATCATTTTTTTTTTTACTTTTCCTTCCTCCACCCCACACCCCGCTTATTTTAATAGCAGTTTGATCATGTTACCACTATCTAGCTCAGAAACTTGGTTTTGCTTGGAGTAGAAAAACAGTGGAATCACAGAATTCAATAACCCACACCATATTGACCCTTACAAACAATTCTGACTCACGTTAGACACTCTCATTGCTAACTACAGTAGATTCAATATTAATTTATAATATCTTAGTCAAGACACAGTGTCTTCAAGGAGTAGAAACGTAGTCAGACAAGATCAAATAAAGGAGAGAGTTTAGAAGGGCACAGGATGTAGCACAAAAAAAGTTATATCACATTAAACCTGGGATGGGACTTGAGAGATTCTCAAAGACTAAGGTAGTTTCTCAAAGCTTTCTTTGCTTCTCATCAAGAAACACCAAATACAGCTCTCACATCCTGAGCCCGTGTGATATTTCTATAAGCTCGTGCCTACCACCCACATCAGTGCTTTTCTTTCCCCTAAGTCTTAAAGACAGACTGATTAGCATCTGGCCCACCAGTAGGATGACTCACCTCGGGCTATGTCCAAAGAAGGCGTCCTTGGCAAGCAGATAATCAGTGTGTTTGAAAACACACAGCATTTCCCTGCTGCTAAGCTCATGCTTATGTTACACCTTCGATGTGCAGTTGTGCGTATTTCTACCTATTCATGTGACCTTCAATTACTCAAGACTACTCAACCTTCATAGCCCTTCAGAAAAGCTACATCTACCTTGGATTTTTGCCTGCTTCTTCAACTGAAAGTAATCTCTTCCTCCTGTGAAACTGCTATTGCTCCTCCTCTCAACTGCTGCCATGCCACGTCTTATCTCTCCAATTCAGGCAAAGGCAGACACTGTAGCATTCACTTACAATGCTTAGGTCAGCACAAAGAACACAGTAACTGCTTGGAAAAGGTGTACAGAATGACAAGTAGGATTCTAAAGGATAACTAAACACAGGAAGTTCTTCCAAAACTTCGACTGGCTGTTGTGTATTTTGTCCAGAAAGTGTCACATATTGTCATAAATATCGTCAAAAGAGAAAAAAAAAATGATGGGCAATAAAACCTATCTAGGGGCTACACCTGCAGCCCGGTGCTCAAGCACTTACCTAGCATGCACAAAGCCCTGAGTTCAATTAACAGCAGCATCCAAAAAGCAAAACAAAAGTCAAAAACAAATTGAGACCCAGTTATTATCCTGGTGCTAGTTAGGAGACCCAAATGATAGATTAACTGTTCAGAAGAAACCAACGAAAAGGTATCCAACAATTCTCTGTGGACTTAAGAGAGACTGAATGTTGTTAACATATTCTTTTCCCTAGCAATATGACTTGCATTAGTTAACTGCTGTTTTACCCTGACAACTGTTGAACTCTCTTAGATTGCTACTCAATATACCATCTCTTGGAGAGCAAGGAATTATGAAATGCAAGCCTGCAAGATAAGATTATATATTACCATTTCTAAGTTTTGTAGTCTGTTAAGTGATAAATTGTATGCATTTACTTTTCAGAACATTTGCTAGAAGTTTCTCTGCCTCAGAGGAGCTGCAACGTATCAATGAATAAGTACCATGAGGAGACTAACGCATCTCTGCACCCAAAAGCTAAAGCTCATTAAAATATTAACATGACAACTATTATTGCACTCGAGAATAAGGACACAAAACTGTTTCTACTTCCAAACAGTGGCTCAGTTCCTCTAGGGTGCCCTCTTAACAAGTGTGTAAGAGTTGGACAAAATATTTAATTGACTTTTGGGATTAATATTTCAACGTGATTGGGGCTCTGCTGAGTTTCCTGTATTCGTACTGGAGCTGCATCTCCAACATTTATGTTCTCATCTTGGCCCTTTTCTAGCTTTTTACAGGGCTTTATGTTGTTCATATATTTTTAATGCTACTTTTAAACTTAACATTGAGTTGTATTTGTGTCTGTATGCTCAGATTTTACTCCAAGAAAAAAAAAAATACTCTGTAGTTTTCTTAGTGCTACAAGTTGGGTAGGAGTTCCCTCAGGCTTTGGGATCCATTCTGTAGCATTTTTAGAAAATGATAGGATCCTTGAGAGTGAAGGCCTAATTGAAGTTTTGCAGTCATAAGGGGGGGCCTACTTGAAGGCTATCCTGGGACCCCAGCCCCTTGTTGTGTCTGTGCCTCTCAGGATTTGAGCAACTCCCTCTACCATGGTTTTCCACTATGATGCTTGCTTCTCACAGGTCCACAGGCTGGGTGACAGCAGACGGAAACTGGGAAAAGTGTGAGCCCCAATCAACCTCTCCTAGTTAACCATCTCAAGTGTTTTTGTTACTGCTATAGAAAAGTGGTTAATACACTCCCATGAAGTAAGTCTTTTACAGTTTCATTCATTTCTTCTACAGGAGATTCTGAAATATTGTCTCAAATATATTTACCACCCATTAGTTTGTCCTACCCAAACGAGGCATTTCTCCCACTGAAATATACTGGGTCCTTATGTTTTTGCCTGGCCAACATTTCACCATGAGATTCTTTTAATTGAATATTTCCAGGCTTTGGAGAATGAAATTTCAATAAAACAACTTTTCAGAGTTTTTCCTGAGCAAGTGCTGTGATTATAGTCATTCCTATAATCAAAAACTAACTTTAACCCCATAAATCATCCCCTAATCATCTGTGCAAAGGTTCTTCTTCAACATTATCTTGAAATATATACAAATGCAGGTGAGCTGTGCAAATACAGGCTAAAAATATTTTCTAGCATTTCCCTCTTTCCCAATAAATTGCCATTGTCATCCCTTCCATACATACATAGCTTCTTTTCTTTCATTTATTTTATTTTTTGCATTCGGTACAGGGTCTCAATACATAACTCAGGCTCATAGAGATTCTCCTGTTTTCAACCTCCACAGTACTAGGATTACAAGTGTGCACCACCATGCCTAGATTCCATGGTCAGCTCAGTGCGCCCCAAGGGCATGCCCAGCATGTGCTACGGTGCCTTGGATAGAGCCCCAGTCCCTGTGTTTGCCTACATATGCCCTTAGTCTACTGAGTTATCTTTCTGGCCCTTTCATACAGTTTTTTTGATGCATCTTTTCCTTAGTTGTAGATGATGAAACTACATTTTATTTTTTTGAGTCTCTGAGTATTTTGATGAGCTACTCCTGCTAAGCACAAGGTATTTTAAAACTAGATGTTAAACAAAATGATTTTAGGAGAAATTTACCGTTTACCTAATACATTTTGCTTATAGGGTGGCCTGGAGATTATTTAACAGAACATAATAATTTAAATCTTTCCAGTAAAATAATCTATCATTTTTCTCTAAGCTTAGTATACACAGGTATTGGTTAAATACAGCTTCTTTTCTGCTATTCATCTATAAAAGTACCAGTGAGTCTTTAAGGGACATAAAAAGTATTTCACATTACATTATTTCAGGATTAATTATGTTACATTGCTGCTGTTAACTTTGTTTAGTCCTTCAATTTTTTTAGTTAAGTCATTGTGTAAACCTAAATGGATGTGAAATAGAGCATTGGAATCTTGAATATGTACCTCAAGAAATAAGAATTCCCTTATGGCTTTATTATTATTACTAATATTATTATTATTATTATTACTATCATTATTATTATTCCTGTTATCATTATTCACTCATTCGGGGTACCTCTAAGGAGCTGTGCTTGCCCCTTCTTGTGCTGGTACTGAGGGTCCTGTTTAGACACACACAGACAGAAACTGGGTTGTGCTTGCCTAGAAGAAATGAGGGCCCTGGGTTTGATTCTTAGCACTAAGCAAAATAATATGCCTCTACATCAAAAATTCATTATTTTTATTTTCCATTGTCTTCCTTTCAACAAAATTTAATAGCATATGTATTTTATTGCAATTGTTTGTGATTTTTATCTCATTTAGCCAGAAGATTTGGGGGTCCTATTATTTAGTCTTAGAGTCTCAAGTAATAACTGCAAAACAAAATGAGTTAAGGAAGTGTGCATTATAGGCATATATATAAATATATTGGAAGGTTAATACTAAGTCTATTACCTGAAGTATATGCATACACTATTTCAGTGCTTTTTTTAAATGTCACATTAGAAACACTATGACAATAGATGTCAATGGTGAACTGCTAGTTCAGGGATGATTTCTGATTTAAAAATGAGGCCATTCATCCTTGTCATTGCAAGGTAATTAATGTAAATTCATTTGCATATTCTTGACTTCATTTTTTTTCATTCCTTAGTCTTATAATCACTCCGAGTATCATTCTCAAAAGGTGCCCTCATGAAGTGACTAGCGCCTTCATTTAGAATAATGGAAATATTCTCTTTTTAGTGTAGTGTTTGGACAATTAAACAATACAGTAACATTAGAAAGGATATTTTTCCATTTGGAAAATTAGTGGTCAATGTCAATATATGTCATATCATGAATGTATTGAACTATTAAATAAACCTAAGCTTCTGGTAGAAACAAATATTTAACAGTTGGCGCCAGTAAACATTGTTTCACGTATATCTTCCCTTTTGTTTTGTTTAGCTTTGTGCATTGTTTCTTTCTGAAAATGCTCATTTGTACATTAAATTACCCCTGTGCTTTATAATAGCTTTTGCTATAATATTTTGTTTACATTGTATGTATAACTATTCATTCTTTTCCTTTTTCTCATTTCTTCCTGCTTCTGTTGACTTCCTGGATGACTTTTTATTTTTTCTGGCTTCCTGCATATTGCCTGTCACACCTGTTCCTTTTTCCTCACTGTTGCACACTCTGTGTCATAATTTGCAGTCCTTCATCTCTTTCCTGTAGTAATTCATCTAAGCCTGTCCTGTCTCATAGGCAACAATCAAACTGTTTCATAGCAAAGGGATCCAATTCACTTTATCATTCTTGGTTCAGGCTTGTAGAAGCCCCAGGTAATTGTGCTTCTATTGGCTTCAGAAGGGAGAAGTTTGCGCAGGAGCCATTGATACATCTTATATTTTACAAATTTTCCCTCATTCCCAATGGAAACTCAATTAATTACTTTACAAAGATTAATCTAGATTGAGGATTACATAATCTGTCTTCAGAAATTCCCTATCCCATCTCAATTATTTTCAATTTAGATTTCATACTATAATAATCATAATTTAGAAGTTGTAATTTACTGTCAAATTCAGCATAAACTTCTACTAGATAAATAATTTAAAATATATTCAATTTTTATTTTTTTATTTTTCCATAATTTTCTTGAAGAGCAAATAGCAATGAGAGTTTCAAATCAAATTAGTAGAACAGATTCAATAATTAATACATTGTATATTGTTTTCTTAGTGGTTATTTGTTGTATAAGGTGCAGACATGATATTCTATTTACAAACACTATTAGAGCAGATCCCTCTATTCATTGAAATAAAAGAATGTAGCTGTATATCAATCTTTTCTTAAAGCTGATTTACAGTACAGTTTCAATAATTAATACTTTTCACATTATTATCTTTCTAGTGGTTATCCATAGTACAAGAAGCATATAGGATATCCTGTCCAAACACTATTAGTACAAATCTTTCTTCTCATAGAATTATGTGAAAGTAGCTGCATATTTATCCTAAACAATCTGTATGTACAAATACAGAATGGTCCTTCCTTTGTATCCCCTTTTTTTGTTTAGTCCTATCGGAAACAGGTATTCTACTGGTATTCAAATATTATAGGTGCTTGAATTCAGCAAAACACTCCATCACAGTCCAGCAGTTCACAATAGCTCTGAGTTACCCAAACAAGTTGTTGACTAGAGCCATTTACAGCTCATCATATTATTATGACATTATTTTATATACCTCATTTTTATACTTTTCTGCTGGATGGTTAAGCCAGAGATAAAGCATGATCTATATAACAAAAAATGTAACTTTTGCATCTGATGAAGTCAGTCAAGTCCCCTCAGGGTTTATCCTGTAACTCTGTATGTCAGCCATATGGATGAGTCATGGCCATTGCTTGACCAATCTGCTCTCTGTGAAAGCCTATGAGAAAGTTTTCTTTCCATGTGACTCTCCTTAGGCACACTATACATCATTGACCACATTCCTCTTTGGCTCCATATTCTCCTTGATCAGAAAATTTGGGGGACAACTGAGTTCCATGATGTTGTAGTACAGGTTCTCCTATGTCCTGAGTCTTCACTGACCTTGAAAGGCTAGGGCCAAAATGTTGGCTGACTTTGCAGCCCTTCCATTTCTCCAATTTTTGATCTGCAAACTGAGGTTGTTCACCATCCAGAAGAGAAGGTGATTATTGCACTGCAACATATGCAGTTCGGTTTACCCTAACTATCTGACTAAATATCAAGAATTTTAGGCATAATGTGGAACAAATATTTTCCATCAAGTATTGATGTATAGAACTTTAAGTCCCTACAGAATATGAGGAAGAAAAAATTTTTAAGAAATAGTAATATACACATATTATTACACAGAAATTTAGAAAACTAACCATATACAGCCTTGTAGCAGAACAGTCCTGTAATATTTTTTTCTGTGTTTTTTTTCACTTATAACCCATAAAAAAGAAACTTTTACTTGTGAGACAGTATGGTAATAATTGGTATGTCATGACAGGCAGTATGTATTTAGCAGACCGGAATGACAGGCATTCTAAGTGTGACTCTTCTATTACACATTGATATCTTCAGTGCAGTTGCTTGGTTCACAAGTATCAGCATATATAGTCAGGTTGAGAATCCTACCATTTAACTGCCACTTTCAAAAACCTGCTGATGTTTCTCAGGATCATTGCCTTGCCCATCTTGTGGGTACAAATGTCTGGCTTTGTCCCTGTCCTGTTTCCCAGCTTTTCTCCTTACCCTCTGTTTGTTGTCCAATTCTTAAGTTCTCACTTTCCTTTTAGTTGTGCTATACCTTTCTACTTGTATTTCTTCTTTTGATTTCTTATACTAGGGAGACTATATGGTATTTGCACATGTGGGTATTGTTTATTTCACTTATGAGTATATCTTCGAGTGGCATCCACTTAAATATAAATGCCTCAAGTTTATCATTCCTTATAGCTGAGTAATACTCCATTGTCCACAAATATTTTTCAACCATTCCTCGTATGGCGGGCATCTTGGTTGTTTCCAAGATTTGGCTATCACAAATTGTGCTGCTATAAACATTCAGTTTTTCTGATCCATAACTTACCTCTCTTTATTTTAAAAAAAGGTTTAAATGTTGGGATCAGAAACACAGTCAGATAAAGTCTCCACTGCCAAAGCTGATAACACTTATTTCTTCACAAATAGTTATTAAATAAAAATTGTGTTTTCCAAAACATACTCATTTTAATAATACACTTGCTCCTTGCCAAGCACTGTTTTAGGATAGTTAATGTATTAGCTGTGTAGGCCCCCACTACCATGCTATGAAGTGGTCCATAATGGTCTTTGTGTAGAAGAGAAAGCTAAAACAGAGAATTGGAGTAACTTCCACGTCACCAACTACAGGCATCTACCCCTGGCTAAACCCAGGCTGCTTGGGTTTGAGGAATGCACATAGATCTCAAAAATGCCTGCCTCTCAGGGACTCTACAGAGTTTGGTGGGCATCACTGGCTCCATAACCATTCATTGACCATCTACTCATTTAGATGAGTAGATGGATACGTAATTATAGTTCAGAATGTAGGTGGCCACAGAAAGTTTATTTGCACTAATGTTTCTGTGAAAAAAATTAGTGGTAAATATTTCTGCTACTGAATGTAAGTTGTGATTTTAGAGTTTGTGTAACCCTATGAATATCCACCTCAAAAACTAAATGTATTATTCCTTTTTAATGGAATACAGCTACAAATATCAAACAGATAAGTCAATGTTTACCACAACATAGTTATAAAATGGGTATTCTTCATTGTTTACAAGCAAATTATTTTTAAGGTGTTCCATCTTTAAAATAATATAAGGCTCAAGTCAGCAACTTCTGACATTGCCAGTCCTACAGATAACCCACTACTATTATGGACTACTGGACTACATTGGAATATTTTGACAAGGGCCTGAGTTCAAACTCTGGTTCTGCCAAAAAAAAAAAAAAAAAAAAAAAAATCAGAGGGGGAGGGGAGCTAGGGAGATGGCTCAGTGGAATAAGTACTTCCCTGGAATATTTTGCTGAATTCATGCACCTACAATACTTAAATGACAATGGAACACCCTTCTCTGACAAAACTAAACAAAACGGGGATACAAATGAATCACCACTTTGTATCTGTATATTCAAAATAGGACAGATACACAGGTACATTTTCTTAATTCAATAAATAATAAAGAAATTTCTCTAATAGTGTTTGTGGATGGGATATCATGTGTGCGTCTTGAACAATGAATAACCACTAAGACAATATGCAATGTATTTATTATTGAAACTGTCCTACTAATTGGTTTTGAAACTGTCACATTATTATTTGTTTCTTAATGAAATTATTTAAAAATAAATAAAAATAATATAATTGCTATGCCTAATATTCTCTAGGTACGTACAGAGTACATAGTTCTTTGTATAAATTATAGTATTTCATTCTCCAAATAAACCTTTAGTATAGGTTCTCATGGTGATACTAGTAGAAAACACATTAATACATTAAAGGACAAAGTAGAGCAGTATGAGTCTTTCAGAAAAGGAGGCCATCTGCTTTAGGTCTGGGTTCTGAAGAGCTCTTACTCAGTTCTATATTTTCCTTTTCATTCTTTGGATGGATATGTCCAGCGAGGTTTTTCTAGAAGAACATTCAGGCAACCAGACTGGTTGTCAGATTCTTCAAAGATGCAATGTCATAATTTTCACCAGTTGCTTTCTCTTATATAATTATTTTAATATGCTTTAGTATAATAGTATAAATTATTTTCATGAATTTAATGGGAATTAGTTGCACAGCTGTTAATTTTTAAAAGAAAAATCCTTATTAATTTTAATGGGAAATGGGCTGAGGAGATAGCTCAGAGGTCTAAGTGCCTGTCTGGAAAGCACAAGGACCTAGGTTCAATCCCCAGTAGCACATGCTGTGCTGCCACGTCAGCCACTGACACCTGGAGTGGTGGCACATTCCTGTAATCCCAGCCCCGGGGAGACTGAGACAAAAGGATCACTGTGAGTCTGAGCTGCGTAGTAAGACATTGTACCTAATAATAAATAAGTAATTACTTTAAAAATTTTAATGGGAAACTTTCTGAAGCAATTATCCTAATTCCAAGATAATTCAGTTAATTTTTTAAAGATCGAAAACTCTCCCCACAAGTGTGAAGTTTTCAGTTCGATTCCCAGAACCCTCCAAAAAAGAAGAGAAGTAAAAAGAGAAAGGAAAAAATATCTGAACAAGCAGCACCATGAAACTTACTATGGAGAATCCAAAGGAAACAAAGCACCAACAGTGGGTAGAGGCGGGGTAGGGAGGTACAGAGGAATCAGACTGAGGAGGGAAATGATAAAAAGCTGTAACTGGTATCCAGATAAATAAATTCTTTGGGAAGGACATGATTACTGTGCACTCAAACTGCATTTAAAAACAATTATAAAACAAGATATAAAACACCTGTAACACAAAACACTAAATCTAAAAGCATTTAGAAATACATGAAAACTGCATGCTCATAAACCATAGAAATGTCATCAAAGCACCTGCGTCCTCGCACACTTCTGGTGTAAGAACTCCAAGCAAACACGCTCATCCAGGCATGTATTAGGGCACCTTGTGTGGCACAATCAATAGAGAACATGCACACATGACTTGTAAATAGATTTACCAGCTAGGCTCAGAATCAGAGGAGAGAAGGCCCAGAATGGCTGCCAACACAGTGAAGAGCCAGGCTTAGCCCACAGGAGGGAAGCCACAGAGCCACAGGGAGGGACAACAATGCAGCAAGCTGAGAGTCAACCTGAAAGCTCCGTAGAGGATCCTAGGCAGAGTCTGCATCGGAAGACTGAAGGAAACAGAGACCGAGGTGCAAAGTGATGGTAGAAAAGGACAAACCTGTCAGGAAGACCAGCTTTTACAGACAGGGACCTTTCTTCTGCAGTCCCTGTTTTATTCCATCCAGGTCACAAGGCTATTGGTTGTCCTTACCTACATCCAAGGTGATTCTTTCCCTTTCACTTCTCAAATCTGATATAAAGACCAGTCATCTAGAGACACACCCAGAACAGCACTTTGCCAAGCTGCTAGATGCTTCTTAATCCATTCTGTTCAGCATTTGACATTGCATGATCTACAGTCACAATGCATGATTGGGAACTGTTTCCTATGATACTCTTGGACCAAAGACTGATGTCATAGATCGTTCTTGAAAGCAAAGTATCCATACATTGCTATGCATTGAAGCTTTTATTTAGCAAATTGTAGCATGAAAAGTTACACTGAAATAAAGTAGTTAACTGAAAACTGGGACTTTTTAAGAGTCAAGAGAGCTCTTGAGCAACTAAAGATTTAGCTTCCTGGGTGTCAGGATGGCCGAGTGGTCTAAGGCGCCAGACTCAAGATTTAGCTTCCAAGGCAGCTATATAGGCTCACTGCTGGGTGTGAGGCCTCATCTTTTTTGCTTTATATGGTGAGAGTTCAATTAACCAAACCTCCGTCATAAAGCCAGGAAGATTTACCTGGAACTTCAACCCAAGTCCGTCTCATTTCTAAGCATGTGATCTAAATAACTTGCTATGTATAAAGAATTTTCCTTTTCATGTCTAGTACCAAGATTTCAATAACACAAATTAGTATATAACGCCTATTTAGGACAGGATTAGATTTTCAAGGCTGTGATTTGTGCACAGGTGAAATCAGTAGAGAATGAATCCCAAGAAGACCCTTCCTAAAACACTCTCCTGCCACTACTCGCTCACTAGTAAGTGAAATACAACCATTTGGTGGTCCTCTACTGCTTCATAAATAAGCTCAGTTTAGCTTAAAAGCTGTGCCCAATGCATAATGTATTCTGGAAGAAATGCTAAAGAATGCCTTAGTCATACAGAAATATCGCACGTAAGTTAACTTGCAGTATCTTTACACAGTAGACTCTGGAAAGGATTCTGAAGTACAAGTCAGAGACCCGGGATTTATTCTACCTTGATCATTTATTTACTCAATGGCAATGGTTATTGTCGGGAGCCGTTTTAAGATGGCGACCGCTCCTCGCTCCCCCGCCCATCGTGTCTGCCAAGATGGCGCCTACACCCGGCTTCCGGGTTCTTGTTGCTGTGCCTTAACCCCTCCTATTTAGAGAAAAGCCCGCCGTTTTTATGATCCTGCCAATAGCATCTGTCTGTAAAATGAATATAGCTTGCTGTACCAGGAAAT
>PVKA01007255.1:0-78783 GCA_004027165.1 Ctenomys sociabilis | reverse complement strand
AATCTGGGCTGGAGTTTGTTTTGTTTTAGGGTTGAAATACTTCATCCCAAGCTCTCTTTGACTTGAGAGTTTGTGTTGTGAAGTCTGGTGTGATTCTGATGGGTTTTCATTTAAAAGATTTTTTGTTTCTCCAACAGCTTGAGATAGCCTGTTCCTGTATTGAATTTCTGAAATCAGGATTATTTTATGCCTTGCTATGGACTCTTTTGGAACATGGCTAATTAGCATTCTATATGTGTCATTTTTTCATATGTCAATTTTTTTCCATGCTTGGAAGGTTTCTGTCAATACTTCTCTGAACAAGATTTTTATGTTGTTTGCACTGTCTCTTGCCCTTTTCATCGACTTCAATCAGTTTTATGCTATTCTTCTTCTTTTTTTTTTTTCTTCAAGGAACTGGATATTGAACTCAGGCTCTTGCGCTTGCCAGGCAAGCATTTATTCTATTGAGCTATCTCCCCAGCCCCTTATGCTATTCTTCTTTGCATCATTGATGTTGGGTTAACTTTTTGTGATCCTTCCTTGCTATTTTTAAGAAATCTTTCTTTGCATGATTGCTAATGGCAACCTGTCTTCTAGTTCTGATATTCTACACTTGCATTGGCACATTTGGCTGTGTATACTTTCAACGGAAATTTCAATTTCATGGATTCCATTTTGTCCTTTGTGACATTCATGGTTATCATCATTTTCCTAAGCTCCTCTATTTTTTAAAATTGTATCTTCTCTAAATTCACTAATCATATACTTCACTATGGTCATCATCTGTAAAGATACCTGAGAAATTTCTGATTTGATTATTTCTTGAGCCTCACTCATATCTTTTGTTATTTCCACTGTTACCACTTCAGAGAGTCCTGGTTTATGACTTTTAAATTGTGCCAGGAACAAGAACCTTTAGGAAATGACTATATCTCAGAGATGTCTTCTAGGCATAGCTGACTTTTGGGTTTTAAATTTGTTCCATGATCCTACCTCTTCAATTCATTAGGGATGAGAAATTGCTGCCCTTTTAGCCTAGCTGCTGGTCCTTCGGTACTGGACTATCGTATTATTTTTGATCATCAGGGTATTTCGGTCTTGCCACATAAGGAAATACAACTGGGTAGAACAATTGTGTTTTGACTAAGTAGTACAATCAGTACTAACAATAGCATCAAACACACCCTACAAAATGATAAATTGTCTAATTATTCATTCACCACCTGCAGCCATGTAAATAGTATTTGTATTATATGACCAAATCTAAACAAATCAGAAAAGTGGATACAGTAAATATTCTCTCAATATAGTGATTTTACCCTCCAGGAAAAAAGTTTAAAATGAACTAGGATCAAAAAAAAAAAAAATAGAGAAATAGAAGAAGGTAAAGGGAGTTAGGACTTTTTGCACACCTGAGGCTGCCCATGGTGGCTCTGTAGCTGTCATCATGCCATAGAATGAATATATTGAATTACACCATAAACTCTATGGGTACCACTTGGATTATAATGAGAAAAAGAGAAATAAGCAAAGTCAAAAGGCTCATGAAAGTTCAAAGAAGGCAAAAAAAATAGATGGGCCTGAAGGCTAAGCTCTACCACAAACAGCACCATGTGGAGAAAATACAAATGAAGAAGACTATCAAGATGCATGAAAAGAGAAACACCAAACAAAAGAACGATGAAAAGACTCCACAAGGAGCAGTGCCTGCCTATCTGCTGGACAGAGAAGGATAGTCTTGTGCAAAAATACTTTCCAACATGATTAAACAAACATGAAAAGAAAAGACAAGAAAATGGGAAATTCCTCAGCCAGAAGTTCATGCCCAAGGAGAAACAGAAGTATTAAAAGTTATTTGAACTTGAAAGAGAAAAAAGAAGGCATGGAAGAGGATGATTACTAAAGTCTGCTTTGTTGGAGATGTATTTACAAGAAAACCACCTATATGAGAGATTCGTTAGGCCAATGGGCTTGCATATTAAGAAGGCCCATGTAACACATCCTGAACTGAAAGCCACCTTTTGCCTGCCAATACGTGGTGTGAAAAAGAATCCTTTAACGCCACTCATACAACTTTGGATGTTATTACTAAAGGAACAGTCACTGAAATGAACGTGAACAAGTTGGGCCTTGTGACACAGGGAGGCAATGTTATTTGGGGTAAATATGCCCAGGTGACCAACAATCCTGAAAATGATGGATGCACCAGTGCAGTCTTACTAGTTTGGCAGATGTATCATACAGTAACTTCTTACACTTATTGAAGACTACAGAGCAATCAGGAAAACCCTAACTTGAATACTGCTGAACAACTCTCACGACTACATTCATCAAGAAACCCTAGGGCTCTCAACTGTGCCTCTGCAACCATGCAGCTCCCCAGAGACCCCACCACCAAGCCCGAGTGACTGAGAATTTCCGAGACTCTCTCGGCCCCGATCCACCCCACCTGGCCCAGTGAGTGTATGGGAGAACTTCCAGTTTCCCCACTGATGAGAGACTGAGAGACCAAAGTTCAGGAACCTGCATGAGTGAGACTCTCAGCTGTGCCTCCGCGACCCTATGGGTCCCCAGAGACCTCGCCCCGAAGCCTGCCAAGCGAGGGAGAACTTCTGAGACTCTCTCAGGCCTGATCCACCCAAGCCTGATCCGGTGAGTGTGTGGGAGAGCTTCCACTCTTCCAGGTGCTCCCTGGGCCAGGGGCACAACAGACAGGATCCACAGGCTCACTGTTGTGCCAGAAGGGCTGCAGCAAAAAAGGAGCTGAACACAACAGCTAGATCCAGGACATGCACAGCCGAATAAACTCAAATTTAATAGATCGCCCAAATCTCATTATGCACTAAGGTTGTAACTGCACCAAAGCTCTACACCAAAGGTCAGAGGTCAGTGTTATACAAAATGACAAAGACAAGGAGCAAAATGCAATCTCAGGCCTCGAGCCCACCCATGGCAAGTGCAGAGGACACTAGCTCAGCTGAAATGAATGAATTATCAGAGTTGGAAGCAAAGAAACAAGAAGAGAAAGGTATAGAGGAACTCAGACCAGAACTAACACCTGAAATAAAAAACTAATTTTTCAAATACATAGCATCTAAAGTAATGAATCAAATCCAGAAATGTATGGGGGAAAACCAATGCCCAGCAAGAACAGTGCACAAAACACTAGTTCAGCTGAAACATATGAATTAACAGCATTGCAAGCAAAGAAACAGAAAGGTAAAGAGGAACTCAAAGCAGAAACAATTTCTGAAATAAAAAAAGAAATTTTTGAAATCAAGCATCTGAAGTAGAGTCAAACATGGAAACACATAGAGGAAACCCAATGTGGAAAAAACTCTGCAGTAAAAGAATTAATAGCTACCTCTAAAGGAGACATTGATAAAAAAAAATAGAGGAGATTAGAAATATGACAGATTCCTTGAATGAGCAATATAGGAAAGAAATAGATCACATGAAGCAGAGTCCAAGAGATATAGAAGAACTTAAAATCTCAATCACGACTGTACAAAACAGTTTGAGTGAAAGCAAAGACAAAGTTTCAGATCTAGAAGACACTGGTGCTACTAGTGAAAATGTGAGAAAAGATCTCTTAAAAACAATGAAGATTCAAGAAAAAATAATCCATCACCTGCAAAATAATTCCAAGGTGAACAATGTGAGATTAATAGGCATCAATGAGAAAGAAGGAGTCAATACAAATGATATAAAAAGAATATTGGCAGAAGTAATAGCAGAAAACTTCCCAAAATATGAGGAAACAATCTAATACTCAGGGAACCGAAGCATACAGAACACTAATAACTTCAACCCAAGTAAAAATATATTGAGACATATAATAGTCAAGATCCCAGAAATCCAACACAAGAATAATATACTACAAGCTTCTAGAGAAAAGAAGTACAAATTACCAAAACTGAATCGAGAAGATATAAAAACTCTGAATAACCCAATAATAGGCAACGAAATACTAAACATAATAAAAAGCCTGCCGACAAAGAAAAGTCCAGGTCCTGATGGATTCACAGCTGAACTCTACAAGAAATTTATATAAGATATAATCCCTACACTCCTCAGACTCTTCAATGAAATTGAAAAGGAAGATGTCCTCCCAAAAACATTTCTGGAGGCAGGTATTATACTGATTCCAAAACTAGGGAAAAACACAACCAAGAAAGAGAACTACAGGCTAATCTCCCTCATGAACATACATGAAAAATCCTCAATAAAATCATAGCAAATACAATACAGCACATCATCAAGAAGGTCATACATCATGGCCAGGTAGGATTCATGCCAGGGATGCAAGGATGGTTCAGTATTTAAAACTCTATAAATGTAATACACTATATTAATAGACTGAAATCTAAAAACCACATGATCATCTCAATTGATGCAGAAAAAGCTTTTGACAAAGTTCAACACTTACTCATATTCAAAACGCTACAGAAAATTGGAATAGATGGACTCTACCTCAATAGATAAAAGCCATTTATGACAACCCAAGGGCTAATAAAATTCTAAATGGGGAAAAAATGAAATCTTTCACTCTCAGATCAGGTACAGATAAGGATGTCCTCTATCACCCCTCCTATTCAATATAGTTTTTGAATCATTAGCAACAGCCATTAGACAAGAGGGAGAAATAAAAGAATAAGAATAGGTAAAGAAGTATTATCACTACTTGCAGATGACATGATACATTACTCGGAAGACCCAAAAAACTCCACGAAGAAGCTACTAGAATTGATATACAAACTCAATATCATAGCAGGATACAAAGTAAATATTCAAAATCAATAGCATTCCTCTACACAGATAACAAACACACTGAGAGGGAAACTATAGAAGCAATAACTTTTACAATAGCACAGCAGAAAATGAAATGTCTTGGAATTCACTTAACCAAGGAAGTCAAAGATCTTTTCACTGAAAATTACAACACCCTAAGTAAAGAGATCATAGAGGATTTCAGAAAATGGAAAGATATCATTAGTAAAATTTACTTGAAACCAGAAAAGACCTAGAATAGCAAAGGCAATCCTAGGCAAAAAAGACAAGGCAGGAGACATCACAATTCCTAACTTGAAATGATACTACAAAGCTACTATGATAAAATCAACATGGTATTGGCAACGAAATATACCTGAGGATCGATGGAATATATTATAAGATGCAGAGGCCTCTTCAAACACACTCTGCCAGCTGATCTCCAGCAAAGGGGCCAAACACACTTAACTGGAAGAAAGATAGGTGCTGGAAAAGCTGGCTTTCTACATGCTGAAAACTAAAACTTGACCCAGCTCTATCACCATGCAATAAGCTAAAGTCAAAATGGATTAAAGATCTAAACATTAAAACAGAAACAATCTCCTGGAAGAGAAAGTAGGAGGAGCTCTTGAAGACATAGGGGTAGGCAAAGAGTTTATGAACAAACATGTATTTGCACGGGAAGCACTTGAAAGAATTAACAACTGGGACCAATTCTTTTTGAGAAGTTTTTGCACTTCAAAAGAAATTATTGACAAAGTGAAAACACAACCCACAAATTGCAAAAAAATCTTAACTAATAAGCAATAGGACAAAGGTCTGCTCTCTAGAATATATAAAGATATATGAGGAACATCAAATTTAAAGACTCAATCCAGAAATGAGCATCTGAGATGAATACACACTTCTCAGAGGATGAAATTAAAGAAGTGAATAAATATACGAAAAAAATGCTTCACATCACTAGCCATCCATGAAATGTCAGTTAAAACAACACTGAGATACCATCTCACTCCAGAAAGAATGTCTATAAGGAAATCAACCAACAACAAATGTTGGAGAGGATGTGGGGAAAAGAGAACCCTTCTCTACTGCTGGTGGGAATGTAGACTGGTGCAACCATTGTGAAGATCAGTGTGGAGACTCCTCATAAACCTAGGACTGGAAATCCCATTCAAACTGGCTATGCCCCTACTGGAAATTTTCCCAGAGGAACTGAAAACATTATATCATAGTGTCATATGTATACCTATGTTTATAGCAGCACAATTTGTGATAGCCAAATCTTGGAAACAACCAAGATGCCCATCACATGAAGAATGGTTGAAAAAGATGTGGTATTTTTATACAATGGAATATTATTCAGCTATAAAGAATAATATACTTGAAACATTTATATTGAAGTGGATGCCACTTGAACATATACTCATAAGTGAAATAAACCAGACACACATGTGCAAATATCGTATAGTCTCCCTAGTATAAGAAGTCAAAAGAAGACATACAAAAAGGTATTGTACTATGGATAACCACTAGGAAGATAACAACAATTAAAAATAATTTAGTCAGATAGTTAGGGTAAACTGAACTGCCTATGTTGCAGGGTAATAATCAGTTTCTCTTCTGGATGGTTAACAAACTAAGTTTGCAGATCAAAAGTTGGATAAATGGAAGGGTCGCAAGGTCAGCCAACATTTTGGGCCTAGCCTTTCAAGGTCAGTTAAGACTCAGGACATAGGAAAGCCTGTACTGTAACATCCTTTAATTCAGTGAAGTCTCTGTCTCCCTATCCCTAAATTTTCTGATCAAGGAGATTGTGGAGCCACAGAGGAATGTGATTGATGATCTATAGTGTGCCTGAGGAGAGTCACATGGAGAGTAAACTTTCTCTCAGGCTTTCACAGAGAGCAAACTGGTCAAGCAATGGCTGTGACTCATCCACATGGCTGACACTGATAAAGGGTCTACAAAAGGTACAGGGTTATAAGATAAACCCGGAGGGGACTTGAATGACCCCTCAGATACAAAAGTTACATTTTTTGTTACATAAGTCTTGCTTTATCTTGGTCTTAACCATCCAGCAGAAAAGTGTAAAAATGAGGTATATAAAATAAGGCAATCATAATAAGCTGAGCTATAAATGGCTCTAGTCAACAACTTCTTCGGATAATCCACTAATATTGTGGACTGCTGGACTGTATTGGATTGTTTCACTGAATTCAAGCATCTATAATAATTCTATGGCAATAGAATACCCATCTCTGACAGGACTAAACAAAAAAGGGGTACAAAAGAGAAACCATTCTGTGTTTGTATAAACAGTACAGTTAGGATAGATATGCAGTACTTTTGTACAATTCTATGAGAAGAAAGATTTTCACTAATAGTGTTTGGGCAGTATATTCTGTCGGCTTCTTGTACTATAGATAATCACTAGGAAGATAACAATTTAAAAATTATTAATTGTTGAAACTGTACTATAATTCGGCTTTAACAAAAAAAAACAGGTATACAGCTATATTCTTTTAATTCATTGATTGTAGGCATCTGCTCTAATAGTGTTTGTAAATAGAATATCATGTATGTACCTTGCCAACAAAAAAGACTATGAAAATATGCAATGTATTAATTATTGAATCTATTCTACTAACTTGATTTGAAACTGTCTCATTGCTATTTGTTCTTCAATAAAATAAATAAAAAAAGAAAGAAAGAAAGAAAACCCTAAAACTAGAGAAAGCCAGAAACCATATCATAAAGACATTTAAACAGCTTGTGGAAAGGCTTTTGTGGTGGGAATCAAGTCTTTCTATGTACATCCAACATCAACTTGCCAGCCATGTGAGTGGCCCCCGTCATGTATATACCAGCCTCTGTCAAGCCTTTACATGATGACAGCTAGACATGGAACTATGGGATTTAATATTTGCTCTATGGGGTTTTGAGCTTGTTTCAGTCCTGTTTCTGACTACTACCCTATTTTGCCCTTTTGAAATGAACAGGTTTACCCATGGATGTCAGAAGACATTTTATTTTGATTTCTATAAGGGCTTACAACTAAAATATAAGAGATTTCGGTCTTGGAATTTTCAACAATGGTGACTCTTGAGATGGACTACATTCATTGGCATGGAAGTGAGGCTTTGGGGATCCAGACACAATATTATTGTGCAGCTCTACAATGTACCCCCGAAGTCCCATATGTTTGCAAGTGGAGCCTTGTCAGAAGAGATGGGTAACTGGAAGTGTGACCTTGGAAGTGCATATTGTCCCCCACTCCACTTTCTCTCTCTGCATCCTGGCTACCATGTGAGTAATTTTCCTCTACCAGACCATTCTACCATGTTTCTTCTGCCACTAAGCAAAACTAACTATAGACTGAACCCTAAAAAACCATGATCCAAATTAAAATTCTCCTTCTTTAAGCCTTGGCAAATATTTTGTCTCAGTGACGGGAAATCTAACATATCCAGAGAAAAATTTAAATCTATTATGGGATGTCTCAGGGAGTGTCTCTATATGTAGTCATGAAATGTACTAAATTCTGTGAGGTATCATGACAAATGATTCAACAAATGTTCATTCCCTGCAAATGAACACAGCACCAGAGGTCAATACACAGAGAACATGTAGGTAGAATACTGGTCAATGAATAGCTTGGCAAAGCTTCAAGAAATAAGTATAAACATAAAAAGTAAGTAAAATTAAGAGATTGTGTCCGTAAGACAAGCAACATAAAATCAATGGTGAAAAGCTCAACAAAAAACTTGGGGCTCCAACTGGTAGTGAGATGTCCTGCTCCACAGCAGTAAGGGGCTCAAACAAATCTTCTTAGGATCTCATTTGTTCAGTGCCACTGTCCAGAGTCCAGTGGAAATACAATGATAGTAAATGGAAGAAATGACTAATGTAGCCTACTACAACAAAGGAAAATAAAAAACAAATGAACCATGGAGTGAATCAAGAAGGAGGACCTTAGAGTAAAGTATTTGTAGGGTCTGGAAGCTGAAACTATTTTGTCATGGGTTTCTCAAAATTTAAAAGTAATTTAAGTAACTGAATAGTCGATAGTCTCATCGTTAGAATACACAAGTCTTTCAGAGTTACTGTTTTATCAGTCTATGATCTTATCATGAAAGAGTTGAATCTGAACAAACAAATATTGTACAATTTTGACCTTCAAACATTTTTCTGAATTTATTTGCTTTACTAGTCAGAGTGCAGATCATTTTTAGAGATATGGATTTTCTTTTATATCTTATTTCCAAAGGGGTCTGAACAAGATTCTTTGTATTCTTTCATGTGCTATGAAGACATCTCTAAAAAAGATATAGCTGATGAAAAAAATATCTTTCTTTCAATTCAGGTTATTTGATTTTTTAAAATTTATTTAGTACATGGTCTAAAGGGTCACACTACACAGATTCTACTAGTAATGATCCCCTGTGTTCAACCTTCCAAATGCTGAGATTACAAGAGAGTGCCACCATGCCCAGTCTCAATCACAGTCCTAGCATGTCCCAGGGGCGAGGTTGACACAACACTCCGGGGATCAAACCCCAATCCCTGCATCTGCCGCAGGGATTTTTTTTAATAAAGCTTATTTTCAAACTTGATAAGAAAGGAAGAGTTCAAAGTAAATAATTCTATCATTTCTTTGCACATACTCTTTCTCCAGTTGTAGCACCACTGCAGAGCACTCTGATAAAAATCACATTCTCATGAGGTTAGCTTTCCAAAGAGTTTCTTCCTTCTTGAAATTGTTTTAATGATATCAAGTCTTTCGGATTTTCATATCAATTTTAGAAAAGCCTTCCAATAAAGAAACTGAATTAGATTGATTTTTGGGAAATTATTATCTTCAAGTGTTTTCATCTCAAAATGTCTCTTGAAATCTTTAACGTCTCTATAATGTTTTCTACACATAGGTTTTGTAAATTTTGTGGTGAGATTTGTCACTATTTTATATTTTAATACCCCTATAAGTGATGTATCTTGTATTTGTTTGTCACCATGAAGTGGAAGTAGAATTGTTTTTTAATACATTTATTATTAAAAAACCAAAAATCAAATTCACATTCTTTAAAATGCATTTTCCTATGGCTCATACTTTTCCCTCTCTATCATCATTACCTCTGCTAATAAGCTAAAATTATTATCCCTTTTCATAATAGTCCTGGTGATTACTAGAATTCTTGGCATACAGTAAATGAATAGAAATAATTTGAATTACACTGCTATATTAATTTGGCAATAGGTGCTACTCAAATACTTCAATGCTTCTGAAGTTCCAACTCTTTCTAACTCCCTTCCCTGAATTTTGATTACACAGCATGGCATTGTTGTTCTCTGACATATTCATAAATGTTAACAGAGTCATTTCTCAGTGTCTGTTGGAGATTGAGTCTATAACCCACTGTCAATATCCAAATGGACAGGTGCTCAAGTTTCTCAGATAAAGTACAAATATTTCTCAGTAATATTTGTGTGAAACCTACACAGATACTCTCAAATACCTTAAATCATTTCTAGATTACTTATAATACCAAATTCAATAAATAATTGTTATACTGTATTATTTAGGAAATAAGGAAAATATAAAGGTCAGTATATGTTCAGGACACATGTGTGTCTATATGAATATTTTCCACCTATGGCTGTAGAGCCCACAGACATGGAACCACAGATGCCAAAATCTGACTGTATATTTTCCCTACCTGTTAGTGGATTGAAAGTCTCCAGAAACAGGGATATTGTCGTTTATTTACTTGGTACTCTGTATTCCACTCACCTGACCCTGCAAACTTTAAGGCATGTCTCATACTTCCTAAATATTTGTGGAGTTTGATTACATTTGACATTTTCATCTACATACATGTATATATTTTTGTTGCTGTTGTTGCTGCCTCATCACTCATTTTCTCCCAGGCAGGAAATTCAGACTCCAAATTTACTCCCTCGGGGAAGGATCGAGGCTCAGCGACCAGGGTCTTGTTCTCTAAAGGCCTAAATACTCAGGTGAAGGGACAAAGTTTGGGGGCATACAGCATGGAATTCCAAGGTATATACAAAGCAACTAGAGAAGTAGGAAGGACAGGTGATTGCCAGGCCTTCCTTTCTCTGCCTCTGGGTAAAAAAGAAATGGGGTTGAGAATGCAGAAAGGAAAGAACTCTGGGGGTCTGTAAACAAGACAGCAAAGCCTCAGAAAGCAGAGGATCCAGTGGGTTTAGGGCTGACTACCCAGTGGTGGTCTTACAGAAAGCCTTTACCCTCCCAACTCTGAGTAGATGACTCTAGCATCCTTAGATTCTTGGGACTTGGGTGAACAAGAGTAAGGATGCTAGAGGGACTGAGAGGGACAGAGTTCAAAAATCTGAAATTCAATCAGTACAATTCATAGAGAAGGTACTATTCTTGAATATTGGAATATGGAGGAATTTATATATGTGACAGCTGTTTATTTATTTAATGGTTATTTAAACTTAGTAAGATACTTTCCTATCACATTCTAGGACCGGTGAGAAAACTTCGTGTATCATTATGTTAGAGAAGGAATATACTATATATAAATTTGAATCCCAATTCTGTGGCTAATTAGTTGTGTAACTTTGAGAAATTATTTTGCTTTATATGTCTTGGGTAATCATGTATTTTAAAAATAGGTGGAAATATGACTCATCATTTTGAATTTATGTGAAGACTAATTGAGATAATGTCTATAAAATGCCTAGTAGTGATAGTTATCATATATTAACAGTATGAGTCTTTTTTTAGAACTAAAGAATCTTAACATTTGTTAGACAAAGTGGCAATGATCTTATAATTATGAGAAAACTAAAAAAGCTTTTTTCCTGCTGTGTTTAAAATCAATCTTTCAAAAAGTTAACACCCCTTAAATAAGAGTCAGCACTATTTGTGGAAAAAAATAGGCAAAGATAGTCCCCTAGTTTAAAAAAAATTCTCAACTTAAGAAAATGTAGAATAAGAAGAAAGCCATTCCTCCAGAGATGTTTGGAACAGTAAAAAAGTGTAGCTGAGATGAAAATGCAAATAAGTTAGAAGACACTGCATGTTAGAATGAAGGCTGAATTAAATTGTGTGTATCTGTATATTAGATGCTCATACTAGAAAGGACTTTTTGCCCAAGGTGAATTTATAACCTGTGTGTCGATGAAATCCAGTCTTCTTATGATAGATGGAATGCCGTATATAAGAATGAGGAATGTGCTAAAAGCAAGAACAGTAAATGGCAATCTTCTGACTTACCGTACGTGTCACTGGAAAGAGTGATTATTTCTCACAAGTAGAGGTGAAGTCAGGGACTATTATGGTCTATCTTTAAGTGGTTTTGTGCTTTTCTTCCACATCCACCAACATGATTAAATAATGATTTGGCTTGGAAGTATCTTGAGCTTGGTGGCTATGAGTTCATTCCAGTCAAGTTGGTAAATGTCCCTGGGTTCAGCTTTAGAGAAGCACAGAGATAAGGAAAGAATCACTATGTCAGAAACAGACAGGGCCACTCCTGTCTACGAGGAAGTTGGGATCTCAAGGAAGGGGCCTTCAGCAGATAGAGGGATAGTCCAATCCTGTCTTCACAGTGTGGGGTGTAGGCTCAGGTAAGTCCTGGGTGAGTACTGTGGGAGTCTCCCTTAAGGAAGCCTACTGAGAAACCCTGTCTGTCTGAAGAAGATTCATGGCTCAGTGGCAGCTCTGAGTCATATCACCAGGTAAATAGTGTCTGGCCATATCCATAATACAGGCAGGCAATTCTCAGGTGGTGGTTGTTCTGGATCTTCCATGTACACTTCTGTTTCAGCATTTCAGTGAAGAAACACCAAGGGCCTGACACACCAACACTTGGGACCTCAGCAGAGGCAGAAAGGTATCTTTTCACCTGGAGGAACAGAAAGTTAGCATGGCCTAAGGTCAAATAATCAGAAAGGGTGATTGTCTGAATGTCTCCTTCCACCTCATCCTCTTCTTTCTCCTCTTCCTCCTTTCTTTCCCCTTTCTTCTCCTCCTTCCTCTTATACTTCAGCTTTCCCTTTCTTACTCCCTCTTGCCCTTTTCCTCCTCTCCTCCACCCCCATTCTTTCTCCCCTGTTAGTTACACACTTTCAATGAGATAGGACAGCAGTCTAAGTGCTTGCCTGGTAAGCACAAAGACCTGGTACCACAAGCTATCCCCTGGGAACTCTGGGTGCTGTGCTGGCCAATGAAACCAGGTGTGGTGGTGCACACCAGTAATCCCAGTGCTGGGAATGCTGAGACAGCAGGATTGCTACTTGTCTGAGCTGCATAGGGAGACCCTGGAGACCCCACACCAAATAAACAAATAAATATTTTTAATAAGTCACACTTACTGAACTTTCATTGCATTTAATGTTAGATTTAAGGTTCGTAATGTTTAGTGTCAGATATTTCTTCACAAGTTCCCATTGCTTCCAAATAAATTAATCTCAGGAGAAAACAGGTATAAAGGGTAAGTCAGCTAGTTTCTCTCTCCCTATGTCTGTCTCTCCAATCTGTATCCTTGATTTTATGTATTGCATTAGCTGGTCATTTTAAGAATAAAATGTGGTGGGGAAGAACCTTGTTTCCAGATGAGAAAACTAAAACTTAAAAAAGCTAAATAACTTGCCCAAGGTTCCACAGTGTACTGGAGAAGGGGTTTGAAGCCAGGACTCTCTTCTAGCCATAATCGTGCTCATTCCTCAAGAGTCGCTAACTTTCTATGGGGCAAAGAATACAAATGTCTTTGTCTTAGAGAAGAACCTTACAGTCTGACAATATAATATTCTATGGAGAGAAATCTTTTCTCATTTTATATGCTTTCATTTACATCCTGCTTAATAAATAAAAATTGTTGGGGACCAGGCTATGTAAAAGACTATGGGGTGGGGGTCCAACTGTATGACTTGAGCCCTGCAGTCCCAAGGTCAATGTGGTCTTGCTTCAGGAACATGGAGGTATAGGAAGGTTTGTGCCTTTGGCAATGGGCTAAATGCAGACAACCCAGCACTCCTGAAGCAAGAGAGCACCTGCTGATGACAGTGACCAAAATACCTGGGCATAAAGGAAATCTGGTTCCTCATTAAGTTTTTCCTTATCTCCCCATTCTACAGCGTCTGTTCCATGAAACTCATGCTACACCCCCCCTCCTGTGATTCTTGCTTGTTAATAAAAGTAGGTCAACCATGAGGTTGGTATTCTTATCCTCCCTGTAACCCAGTGTACCTTAAATTTTGTCTTTCTTTATTCCCCACCACCCTCCCCTTAGGTATCCAGGTCTCTCTGATCAGCACCTGGTAACAAATTAAGTGAAATATTTTCCTGCTATCAGAATGTTGGGGTTTGACAAGATAATGAGACAGTCTCAGTTTATAAGCCCCTCCTAAGAGCTTGCTTCAGATTTTTCAAAGATGGATTCTAAGACTAACTTTAGAATTAGTTTTTAGAAATTACTTGTTCTCAAGTATTTACAGTCTATATGTGGTATTATAGCTTTTCTCTTGGGCAATCTAAATCTACGATGGAAGGAGTGAATGAAGCAGTTTGTAAGGTAACTGAGAACTATCAAATAGTATATTTAGATTTTTGTTTCATATTCTATGTATGATGATCAACTTCTTTTGCTAATGTAATTTGATTAAGTATAAATACATATAAAACTGCTCCCACATCTAAAGTTATCATAATTTCAAGTTATACATAGTAATATGAACTAGATTTATAAAATATGAATGACAATCAACATTTTATATACATTCATCAGAAGCTTTAATGAACAGCCTTCTCTCATATTTTCTACAATCTCTATGATGTTTTCCAAAAGATCTTCAGACATGCATGCTTCATACTCTCTACCAACTTTAGCAGTCTGCTCCTCAAGACATTTCTCCACAACCCCTACATGCATGGAGACCTTCTCTAGCAGACACAGCAGGCTGCTTCCCACTTCTGTTCTTCCTTCAGTTGTGGACTGCACAACTAGTTGGTACTCCTTCTGTGCAGTGTCTAGCAGAGTCATCGGCTCACTGAGGCCCTCATTCACGGTGCTCTCCAGCACATACTTGTGCTCCTCCAAGTGCTCCAGTTTGCAGGTACCCTTCTCATCCTCCTGCTCAGCTTCCTTAACGTTTTGTTGGTAAAAATCACCCATCTTTTAAATTCTTCCTTCAGGATTTTCACACTTCTCTTGCTTTCTGTTATCATTCAACTGTTCTAAGGTATATTCCAAACCCACCTTCTTACTTAGACCTTTATTAATTTCTTCTTCATTTTCATTCAGGAGTCCCTTGAGAGGTACATAAACTGATGCCCTGTATTAGACAACACAGTTGACACCAGCTTCAGGATTGAACTTAATTTCAGAGTCATAGCTTTTGGAATTCTCAGTCCCTTTTGGGCTAAGTTTCAATTTTCTAGCTATTATGATACTCTACTGGTTGTGTTTCAGTCTCCTCCTTGGCTCTGTCGTAACTTCTGCTCCTCATTCCACAATGGCTGCTGTTTGGCCTCCAGGTCCTTTGTTAATTTATCAATGGTTTGTTGCAAATCATTTAATTTCATGATTTACTCTCCCAGTGTCAGCAACTGAGTACTTCTGGTTTTCGACAATATTCTGTAGCTGAGTGTTCTCCTATTTTATTGTTTTGCATTCTATTTATATTGTAGAAATTTCTTCATCAAGACCATTCAGTTTCTGGTCAAGAATAGCTGAATGAGACTTCAGATTGTTCATGTATGATTGGTACTTTTGAGCATCTGCTTGTAAGGAAGTTTTCTGTTTCCTCAATGACTCTAGATGATTCAGTTCTTTTTCTCTTTCCTGCTCCAATTTTGCAACATTCAATGCTTTGTTTTTTACAGTTAATGATTCCAACTTGGAACTGTCTACATTATATAAATCCCTCAGCTTGAACTGCAGCTCTGAATTCATCTTGTCAAAGATGTGGGCACCAGTCATGAAGCTTTAGTAGCACTTGATGGCATAGCCCAAAAACAACTTATTATGCATAATTCCATCTTTAGTTTCTTCTACCCAAGGTTGTTCATCATCAAATAAAGGTGAGATTTCATTTAGGGCATTATGCATCTTCTTGCAGTCTGTTAGCCAAACCAAAGATGCCATGATGTGTGGCCAGCTGTGAGGGGCTCCCTCTGTGTACATGGAGCTTTTGGACAGAGAAAAAGGATACCCAAAGTATTTAAAAATTCTTGATGGATCAGCAAGATGGCTCTGCGAACCAAGTTCCTGCTTAGGCAAGCACAGGAACTGAGGTTTGATCCCTGGTGCCATATGTCATGCTGGCCTCACCCCTGGGTGCCTTGAGTTGGCCACCAAAACCTGGCATGGTGCTACACATCTACAGCCCCAGCACTGGAGAGGCTGAAAACTGCATATTAAGGCCTTGTACCAAATACATAAAAATAAAAAATAAAAATAAAGTTAAATGATTCTTGGCACCTCTTCTTCCAGTTTTGTGTCTGGAAGCTCATATGAAGGGCTCAGGAGACCATAAGGAAAAATGATCTTCAGGAATTCTTTTTTTTTTTTTTTTTTTTTTTTTGGAACCAGGGATTGAACTCAGGCCCTTGTGCTTACCAGGCAAGCGATTATTCTGATGAGCCAACTCCCAAGCCCCTTCAGGAATTCTTTGAAAGATGGTGCTTGGAGACATTTCATGAGTACACTGTATGCCTAACCAGTTTCTGTAAGAAACTCACAGAATTGTTGAATACACTGCTGAATGAATGCTTTATCATTAAGTGGTTATGGGTACTTGATTTTTTTCCAAACTGGAAAATATGCCAAGTTGACTATTCCGGGATCCACGTCCACTGGTTCTTTCCCAAAAACAGAGATTTTTCTTTCAGATGTTGGTTTGTTTATACTCAACTTGCCAAAGTTTGGTTTCTCTTTGGTTTGAGGAGTATGAAAGGCTTGGTTTATTCATTTTCAAGTATCTTAACTCCTGTGTAGATAGGTGGCCAGCACCACCAGGTCAACTTGAACTGTGCTTTATACTTATTACCTTCCTCCAGTTTTCTGCCAAGACCCAAAGCCCAAATTTCTATAATGTGGGAACTGATCTTCAGAGACAATAGCAGCAGCCAAACAAGTTGATGATCAACTTTTTTGGTATTTTTCTATTAAATATTCTGTGACATATCTTCGCCCCAGTTATTTATGTCTTTTGTATTATAAGAAAGTCTATTTTTCCATTATTTTTAAAGTGGGCTGCTGCTAAGCTACATAAATCTGATGTTTTAATTTTTGTTTTTCATACAAATATTACTGACAAACACTCTTGATGAATAGTAATAGTAACTTTTTATAAAAAATCATTTATTTATTTACTTATTTATTTGATACAGAGTCTTGCTACATAGCTCAGACTTGTAGTGATCCTCCTGTCTCGGCCTCCTCATTGCTGTGATTACAAGTACATATCACCACACTCTGTTTTGATGGCCAGTAAGGTGCAGCTGGGATTCTGGTATGCAGCATCAGGAATAGAACCCATGTCCTTGCACTTGCCAGGCAGGCATTTAGACCACTGAGCTATCTCCCCAGCCCCCATAATAGTAACTTTTATTATAGTTATTCCATGTAAGTAACAATTTGGTTTCCAATGATTATTACCTTGAGAAAATGAAAAGCAGCCCCTGATATTCAGGAGTTGGCTGTGTATTAATAGCCAAGCCTTGGTGACCTCTTATATAAATGCACACACTTATTCCACTGAGCCATCTCCCCAGCCCCTAAAAAATATGGAACGCTTCACGAGTTTGCGTGTCAAAAACAAAAACAAACAAATAAATAAATGCACACAATTTCTAGGAATAGCAACAGCACACTATGACCACTCTATGACTATCAGACAAGGCAACTCGCTGACTATAATGAATACAAGAAAAAAATAATACATATCTAAACATAGACAAAACAGGAACAATGTCCAAGCACAACATGCCAAATATACTTTGATTTTTGAATAAAAATATATGATTGCTGTATTTTTACTGCTTTTATTGCTTACATGGGTGTGGTCTCTCATCCTCTGAGACAAGATTTATGAAGATATCAAATTACAAGGCATATCTTTTTTAAAAAATATATATATTTAGTACAGAGTGTACAGGATCTCACTACACAAATTGGACTCCCAGTGATCCTGCTGGTTTCAGCCGCCCAAGTGCTAGGATTATAGGCACAAACCACCACACCCAGTCTCAGTCATTGTCTCAGTGTATCCTGGGGATGGGGCTAGCACGGAAGACCAGGGACCAAACTCCCTGCCCCTATGTCTGCCTAAGCAGGTGCTTTAATCCACTGAGCTATCTGGCCTGCCATAGGGCATATCTTATATGAGCATAAACTCATACCTTACCCTACCCTGAATTACTTGATATAAACTCAGATTACATAGTAATTTATTTCTAATATATTGTTTCTAAGAGATCCACAATTCTCCATTAACTTAGTTCAGCAACATTGACTTCTCATGTTGGATGATGTTTAAATCCAAAATACTCAACCACAAGTATATTGCTGATGGTTGTTGTCTAAGCAACATTGAGACAATATGATCATATCTTTTTTAAAAAATCTTCTTTTTTATGTTTTACAAAATTGACCAGTTCCAAGACCTTCTGTCTTGTTCAGGACCCTTCCCATCATGCCCTCTCTGGAACCCTCCACCCCTCCCATCCAGCTCAAGCTCAGACAAGGCCAGTGTGTGGGAGAGCTCCAGCGCTCCACTGTGCTGGTTGGACCTCCCCGATCAAGCCCAGACCAGTCCCGTGAGTGAGACTTTCTGCCGCAATCTTGGGGCCCTTCCCACCTCGCTCTCTCAGGAACCCTCAGCCCCCCCCATTCAGCCTAAGTTCAGGCCCAATGAGTGTATGGGAGAGCTTTCTCAATCCCTTGAATCACCTGGACTCCTCCAGACCCAGCCCAGGACTGGCATACAAGCTTGGAGTGAAACTCTGCATCTGAAGTCCCTACAAAGAGAGTAGGGGCCAGAACCACCCAACTAATCCAGGAACAAAACATCTCACCAGAGGGGCACAACAGGTTCACTTCCAAGAACTACAGCAGAAAGGAGCTAAGCACAGTAGCCAGGCACAATTTCATAAACTCAGTGTTGGTAGACCTGTACCGATCGTCAGTATGTGCTAAGGTTATAATGGTACCAAAGTTCTATACCAAAGATCAGAGGTCAGTGCCATATAAAACGACAAAGAGAAGAGGCAAAATGCAATCTCAGGCCCCAAGCCTACTCAGAACAAGTGCAGAGGACATTAGCACAAGAGAAATTGGAAATCATACAGCTGAAATGTTTGAAACAATAGTCTATGAAGTAAAGAAACAAATATAGAAAGGTATAGAAGAACTCAGATCAGAAATAACCTCTAAAATAAAAAAGCAATCTCTGAAATAATAGCATCAGAAATGAAGAATCAAATGCAGAAACATATAGAGGAAATCAGATCAGAAATACTCTCTGTAGTAAAAGCATTAATACCTTCTTCTCAAGAAGAAACAAATAAAAAAATAGGGAAGATTAGAAAAAAATGATGGATTCCCTGAATGAACAATACAGGAAAGAAAT
This sequence comes from Ctenomys sociabilis, assembly GCA_004027165.1. Lineage (NCBI taxonomy): Eukaryota > Metazoa > Chordata > Mammalia > Rodentia > Ctenomyidae > Ctenomys > Ctenomys sociabilis. The sequence continues at coordinate 59,406 of PVKA01007255.1, read as the reverse complement.
AGAAAACATGAAGCAGAGCCAAAGAGATAGAGTTTTAAAGGAAATTAAAATCTCAGTGACAAGCTTGCAAAACCTTTTGAGTGAAAGTGAAGATAGAGTTTCAGATCTTGAAGATGCCATTGCAGCTAGTGAAAAGGTAAGAAAAGACTACTTAAAAACAACTAAGATACAGGAAAAAATAATTCATAACCTGCAAGACAATGCAAAGATGAACAATGTGAGACTAATAGACATCAATAAGAAAAAAGGACACTATACAAATGATATAAGAATATGGGCAGAAGTAATAGCAGAAAACTTCCCAAATATGAGGAAGCAATCTGACATTGAGGTAACTGAAGCATACAGAACTCCAAATAACTTCAACCCAATTAAACACACCGAGTCATATAGTCAGGATCCCAGAAATCCAGCACAAGAACACTATAGTGAAATCTGCTAGAGAAAAGAAACAGATCACATTTAAAGGAAAACCCATCAGAATAATAGCAGACTTCTTCTCACAAACCATGAAGGGAAGAAGAGCATGGAGCAGAGTACTTCAAGTCCTCTATAAAAAAAAAAACTCCAGCCCAGACGACAATTCCCTGCAAAACGCTCTTTCAAGTTTGATGAAGAAGTGAAATACTTTCATGACAAAGAACAAACAACTAAAGAATATCATAATGACAAAGCCATCCCTACAAAGGCTACTGAAAGATGTTCTAGAGAGAGACCACAATGACCAGATCTCCATAAATGAGAACAGAAGGAACCCACTAAATATGGCAAACAATTAAACACAGGACAAAAAAGAGTAAACAACAGCAGGTAAATAACATGTCAGTCATAAGTCAACACACCTCATTTATAACCATCAATGTAAATGGACTAAATTCACCAATTAAGAGAAATAGACTGGCACAGTGGATTAGGAAACAAAATCCAACAATAGGCTGTATACAAGAAACACATTTAAATCAAAAAGACATTCATAGGCTGAAAGTCAAAGGATGAAAACAACACTATACATCCTAGCATATCAGAAAAAAGCAGGGTTAGCAATCCCTATCTCAAAGAGTCTCAACTTCAAGCCAAGAATGATCAAGTGAAATAAAGAAGGTCACTATATGCTGGTTAGGGGAAAAATTGAAGAGCACTCATAAATATGTACATACCAAGCATGGGAGCACCCAACTATATAAAGCAAGTCTTAATGGACATGAAAAATCTAATATCCAATATCACAATCTTAACAGGTCATCTTAACACTCACTTATCTAAAAAAGATAGGTCCAACAGACAAAAAATTAGCAAAGAAGTAACAGAACTGAACAAGAGCTTGAAACAAATCAACTTAGTGGATATATACAGAGTCTTCCACCCAAACACAGATGAATACACATTTTTTTTCAGCTGTACATGGGTCATTCTCTAAAATGGACCATATACTAGTTCATAGGTCATGCTTAAGTATATGCAAGAAAACAGAAATTATCCCATGCACATTCTCAGACCACAGTGCAATGAAACTGGAAATAAATGACAAAGAAACCAGAAAAACCAGCTAAATTCATGGAAATTAAACAACATCCTACTCAGCAACCAACGTGTCACAGGTGAAATTAAGCAATTAATTCAACAATATCTATAATTCAATGAAAATTCAAGCACAACTTCTTAGAACTTATGGGATGTGATGAAAGCAGTTCTCAGACAGAAATTTATAGCTGTGAACTCATACATTAGGAAAATAGAATGGGAACAAATAAACAACCTAATGTTGCACCTCCAACTTCTAGAAAGGAGGAGAAAACCAAGCCCAAAGAAGGGAAGAAATCATAAAGATTAGTGCAGAAATCAATTCAATTGACATGAAGAAAACAGTTCAAAGAATCAATGAATCAAAAACCTGGTTCCTTAAAACATTAAATAAAATTGATAAGCTTCTAACTAATTCATCAAAAAGAGGAAAGAAAAAATTCAAATTCAAACAATAAGGAATGAAAAGAGCATAATTACCACAGACCCAGTGGCAATTCAGAAGATTATCAGTAGCTATTTTGAGAATCTTTACTCTCACACAATAGAAGACACATAAGAAATAGGCAGATTCCTAGAAAGGAACAAATTACAAAAAGTGAATCAAGAAGTTATAACAACTGTAAATAGCAGCAAATGAAACACAAAATGTAATAAAAAACTTACTGACAAAGAAAACTCCAGATCCTGATGGATTCATAGATGAATTCTACAAGAAATTTATGGAAGTTATAACCCCTATATTCCTGAAACTCTTCAATGAAATTGAAAAGGAAGCAGTCTGCCCAAAATCATTTCTGGAGGCAAGTATTATAGTGATACCAAAACCAGGGAAAGACATAATTTAAAAAGAGAACTACAGGTCAATCTCCCTGATAAGTATACATGCAAAAGTCTTCAATAAAATCCTAGAAAATAAAAAACAGAAAATCATCAAGAAGATTATACACCAAGACCAGGTAGGATTCATCCCAGGGATGCAAGGATGGTTCAATATATGCAAATCTATCAATGTAATATACTATATTAATAGAGCGAAATCTAAAAACCACATAATCATCTCAATTGATGCAGAAAAGGGTTTTGGCAAAGTCCAATACTCATTCAGGTTCAAAGTCCTACAGAAAACTGGAATAGAAGGTCTTTACTTCAATCTGATGAAAGCCATCATTAATAACCCAATGGGGCCAGGGAGATGGCTCAGTGGAATAAGCACTTCCCTGGCAAGCGCAAAGGCCTGAGTTCAATCCCTGGTTCTGCAAAAAAAAAAAAAAAAAAAAAAAAAAAAAAAAAAAAAAAAAAAAAAAAAAAAAAAAAAAAAAAAAAAAAAAAAAAAAAAAAAAAAAGATAACCCAATGGCTAAAATAATTCTAAATGGGGAAAAATTGAAATCTTTCACTTTCATATCTGGTACAAGACAAGGATGTCCTCTATCAGCACTCCTATTCAAGATAGTTCTAAAATCATTAGCTAGAGCCATTAGACAAGAGAGAAATAAAAGGAATAAGAATAGCTAAAGAAGAATTTAAATGATCATTATTTGCAGACGACATGATACTTCACTTGGAGGACTCAAAAATACTCCACCAAGAAGCTACTAGAATTGATACACAAATTCAGTAGCAGGGATACAAAGTCAATACCCAAAATTCAATAGCATAACTCTATACAGATAATAAACACACTGAGAGGGAAATTAGAGAAACAATACTTTTTAAAATAGCATCATGGAAAATGAAATATCTTGGAGTTAATCTAACTAAGGAAGTCAATTATCTTTTCAAGGAAAATTACAATACTCTGAAAAAAGAAATTGTAGAAGATTTTAGACAATGGAAAGATATTCTCTGTTTCTGGATAGGAAGAACCAACATTGTGAAGATGGTCATAATCCCAAAATCAATATACAGATTCAATACAATCCCTATGAAACCACTACCTCAAAGACCTAGAGAAGTCATTCCCAAAGCTTATTTGGAACCAGAAAAGACCTATAATAGCAAAGGCAATGCTGTCCAACAAAGACAACGCAGGAGATATTACAATTCCTGACTTGAAATTATACTACAAAGCTACTGTAATAAAATCAGCCTGCTACTGGCAACGAAATAGACTTGAGGTGAATGAAGTAGACTAGGAGATGTAGAAGCCTCTATGAATGCACTCAGCCACCTTATTTTTGACAAAGGGGCCAAACATGCTTACTGAAAGAAAGATAGCCTCTTTAACAAATGGTGCTGAAACAACTGGCTCTCCACAGGCTGAAAACAAAAACTTAACCCAGGTCTATCAGCATGCACTAAGATATAGTCAAAATGGATTAAAGATCTAAACATTAAAACAGAAACAATCTCCGGGAAGACAAAGTAGAAAGAAGTCTTGAAGACACAGAGGTAGGCAAAGAGTTCATGAACAAAAATCAAATCGCCTGGGTAACACTTGAAAGAATTAACAACTGGGACCTCCTGTTATTGAGAAGTTTTTCCACATCAAAGAAATTACCAACAAAGTGAAAAGACAACCCACCAATTTGGAATAAATATTGACTAATAAGCACAGAGAAAAAGGTCTACTCTCTAGAATTTATAAAGAAAGAAAAACATTAGGGCCCCAAAATTTAAATGCACAAATAGACTTCCTCAATCACGCCCATGCCCTTTCTCGATCCCACCCACGCCCGCCCAACCAGAGAGACTAGCCTGAGACAACGGGGCCAGGGCCAATGCCGGCCGGCCTCCTGGATCCTGCCCTAAGCCCTCCAAGCCAGTGACCGGCCTGAAACCCTCAGTGGGAATTTGCGTGACTCGCCACGCTTCCCAGATCAGTGAGTGTGTGGTGAGTCTGAGGGAGAGCCTTCGGCTTCTTCTGGCGTGTGCTACCCAGATCCCTATCCCCAAGTCCTCCAAGCCAGTGACCGGCCTGAAATCTCAGGACACACTCACCAGCACCTCCCCAGATCCCCTGCCCTAAAGGTCACTGAGTGAGTGGGAATTTCCCTGACTCCCTGGGCATCAAAGTTCAGTGAGTGGAGAGCTCCAGGCCCGCCGCGTCGGAGAGCCATTTCCCAGTGATCCCCAGTCCCACCACACAGCCCCAGACCCAGCGCAGGTCAGCCTGGAGTGAGAACTCCAGGCCTGCCATGCCAGAGTGACGTTCCCCAGCAATTAATGGTGCCACCCCATGGCCTGAGACCCAGTGAGTGAGGGCTCCAGGCCCACCATGCCTGAGGGACCTTTCCCAGCCTTCTCCGTTTCCAACCTGTGGCCCCAGACCCAGCATTGGTTAGCACACCCAGCACAGCCTACCCGGTGAATAAGAACACCCATTATCCCTTTGGGAGCCCAAAAAACACAGCAAAGCCCAGGCCCGCCCACCTAGAGAGCAACCTGCCTGACACAGGAGAGCCAACTCCAGCAACTTACTGGATCCTTGCCCCAAAGTCAGCCAAGACAGTGGGAATTTTCACTACTTGCTCTGCATCCCAGTTTGGTTCGTGCTCACCTGACCAGGGAACCAACAGAGGGGAACCACAGAAGCTGCAGCAAAAAGGAACTGAACACAACAGCTAGATCCCGGACAGGCATAACTGGGTAATCTCAAACTTAATAGACTGGTACCCAAATCTCATAACACGCTAAGGTTATAGCTGCATCAAAGCTCTTCACCAAAGGTCAGAGGGCAGTGCTATAAAAAATGACAAGGACAAGGATAAAAATGCAATCCCAGGCCTTGAGTCCACTAGTAAGGGCAGAGGACACTAGCTCAGCTGAAATGAATGAATTAACAGAAATGGAAGCAAAGGAACAACAGCAGAAAGGTACAGAGAAAACCAGAGGGGAAGTAATTCCTCAAATAAGAAAAGAAATATTTGAATACATAGCATCTGAAATAAAGAATCAAATCCAGAAACATTAGGTAGAAAACCACTGCTCACCCCAAAGTGCAGAGAGCACTATTCCAGCTGAAACGTATGAATTAACAGTGTCTGACGGAAAGAAACAACAGCAGAAAGGTCATGAGGAATTCAAAGCAGAAATGATTTCTGAAATCAAAAAAGAATTCTTTGAAAAAAAGAATTCTTTGAAATCATAGCATCGGAAATACAGAAACAAGTCCGGAAATATACAGAGGAAAACCAACTAGGAAGAAACTCTGCAGAAAAATAATTAATAAATACCTCTAAAGAAGACATGGCTAAAAAAATTGAGGAGATCAGAAATATGATGGATTCCTTGAATGAGCAATACAGAAAGGAAATAGAATGCATGAAACATAGTCAAAGAGATATAGAAGAACTAAAAATATCAATCACGAGTCTACAAAACCGTTTGAGTGAAAGTGAAGACAGAGTTTCAGATCTTGAAGACACTGGTGCAGCTAGTGAAAAGGTGAGAAAGGATCTCTGAAAAACAACGAGAATGCAGGAAAAAAAACAGACTCAATTCACCAATTAAGAGAAATAGACTGGCACAGTGGATTAGGAAACAAAATCCAACAATGTGTTGTATACAAGAAACACACTTAACTCAAAAGGATATTCATAGGCTCAAACTCAAAGGATGGAAAACAGTACTACATGACCCAGCACCTCAGAAAAAAGCAGGAGTAGCAATTCTGTTCTCAGATAGTCTCAACTTCAAACCAAGAAGGACCAAACAAGACAAAGAAGGCCACTATATAGTAGTCAGGGGAAAAATTCAAGAGCAAGAAGTAACACTCATAAATATGTATGCACCAAACACAGGAACACCCAGCTATATAAGGGAAATCTTAATGGACATGAAAAACCTAATATCTAAGACCACAATCTTAACAGGAGACCATAACACCCCCTTATCTCATTCAAGCCAGCTATCCCCATGTTCAAAGTCCTGCAGAAAACTGGAATAGATGGACTCTAACTTAACTTGATAAAAGCCATCTATGACAACACAAAAGCTAATATAATCCTAAATGGGGAAAAATTGAAATCTTTCACTCTCAAATCATGTTCAGGACAAGGATATACTCCATTACCCCTACTATTTAATATAGTTTTGGAATCATTAGCAACAGCCATTAGAAAAGAGGGAGAAACAACAGGAATATGAATAGGTAAAGAAGTTAAATTATCACTATTTGCACATGACATGATATTTTACTTGGAACACCCAAAAAATTCCACCAAGAAACTACTAGAATTGATACAGAAATTCAGTAGCATAGTAAGATACAAAGTCAATGCTCAAAAGTCAATAGCATTCCTCTATACAGATAACAAGCACACTGAAAGGGAAACAATAGAAACAATACTTTTTACTATAGCACCATGAAATATGAAATACCTTGGAATTCACTTAACCAAGGAAGTCACAGATCTTTTCACAGAAAATTACAACATCCTAAGAAAAGAGATTATAGAGGATTTCAGAAAATGGAAAGATATTATATGCTCCTGGATAGGAAGAACCAACATCGTGAAAATGGCCTTACTCCCAAAATTGCTGTACAGATTTAATGCAATCCCTATCAAACTGCTACCAACATACCTCCCAGACCTAGAGAAATCGTTCCTAAAATTTATTTGGAACCACAAAAGACCTAGAATTGCAAAGGCAATCTTGGTCAATAAAGACAAGGCAGGAGGCATCACAATCCCCGACTTGAAATTATACTACAAAGCCACTGTGATAAAATCAAGAGGGTATTGGCAACGAAATAGACCTGAGGATCAATGGAACAGATTAGAAGACACAGAGGCCTCTTCAAACACACTCAGCCATCTGATCTTCAACAAAGGGGCCAAACACTTACTGGAAAAAAGATAGCCTGTTTAACAAATGGTGTTGAAAAACCTGGCTTTCTACATGGCAAAAACTAAAACTTGACCCAGCTCTATCAGCATGCACTAAGCTATAGTCAAAATGGATTAAAGATCTAAACATTAAAACAGAAACACTCAATCTCCTGGAAGAGAAAGTAGGAGGAACTCTTGAAGACATAGGGGTAGGTAAAGAGTTCATGAATAAGCATATATTCACACGGGAAACACTTGAAAGAATCAACAATTGGGATCAACTCTTCTTGAGGACTTTCTTCATGTCAAAAGAAGTTGTCAACAAAGTGAGCATACAACCCACAAATTTTGAAAAAAATCCTAATTAATAAGCAATCAGACAAAGGTCTGCTGTCTAGAATTTATAAAGAACTAAGACATAACAGGGCCCTCAAATTTAAAGACCCAATTCAGAAATGGGCATCTGAGATGAATACTCACTTCTCAGAGGATGAAATTAAAGAAGTGAACAAATATATCAAAAAATGCTCCACATCACTAGCCATTCATGAAATGCAAATAAAAACAACACTGAGATACCATCTCACTCCAGAAAGAATGGCTATCATAAATAAATCACCCAACAATAAATGTTGGAGAGGTTGTGGGGAAAAGGGAACACTTCTCCACTGCTGGTGGGAATGTAGACTGGTACAACTATTGTGGAAGTCAGTGTGGAGACTCCTCAACAGAGTAGAACTGGAAATCCCATTCAAGCCAGCTATCCCCCTACTGGGAATTTTCACAGAGGAACTGAAAACATTGTATCATAGTGATATATGTGTACCTGTGTTTATAGCAGCACAATTTGTGATAGCAAAATCTTGGAAACAACCAAGATGTGTGTCACATGAGGAATGGTTGAAAAAGATGTGGTATTTCTATACAATGTAATATTACTCAGCTATTAAGAATGATAAACTTGATTCATTTATATTGAAGTGGATGCCACTTGAACATATACTCATAAGTGAAATATACCAGACACACATATACAAATATCATATAGTGTCCCTAGTGTAAGAAGTCAAAAGAAGAAATACAAATAGAAATGTGCAACAACAACGAAAGACAATTGAGTCAGATAAGGCAAGGTGAATGGCATATGCTGCAGGATACTAAGCAGCTTTTCTTCTGGATGGTTAACAATCAAAACTGGAGAAACAGAAGAGCCGCAAGGCCAGCCAACATTTTGGCTCTAGCCTTTCAAGGTTAGCGAAGACTCAGGGCATAGGAGAACCTGTACTGTAACATCAGTAAACTCAGTTGTGCCCCAAATTTTCTGATCAAGGAGATTATGGAGGCAGAGAAGAAAGAGACTGATGATCTATAGTGTGCCTAAGGAGAGTCACATGGAGAGAAAACTTTCTCTCAGGCTCTCACAGAGAGCAAAGTGGTCAAGCATTGGCCGTGACTCATCCACATGGATGACACAGACAAAGGATCTACAGAGTAAGGTACAGGATTACAAGATAAACCCTGGAGGGGCTTCATTGACTTCCTCTAAAACGAAAGTTATATCTTTGGATATATAGGTCTTGACCTATCTCAGTCTTAACCATTCAGCAGAAAAATATAAAAATGAGGTATATAACGTGGGGCTATAATAATAAATTGAGCTGTAAATGGCTATGGTCAACAACTTCTTCAGATAACTCACTATTAATGTGGAATGCTGGACTATGTTGGATTGTGTCACCAAGTTCAGGCACCTAAATTGGTTTAATAACAATGGAGCATCTATCTCTGACAGGTCTAGACAAAAAAAAAAAAAAAAAAAAGAGGGGGGATACAAAGGAAGAATCATGATGTATGCATATAAACAATACAGTTAGCATCAATATCATAAATATGATGTGCTTCTGCATAATTCTGTGAGAAGCAAGATTTACACTAATAGTGGTTTGACAAGTTATTATGTTGGCTTCTAGTAATATGGACAGACACTGGGGAGATAACAAAGTAGAGGGTGTTAATTGTTGAATCTGTGATATAAATCAGCTGTAGAGAAATAAGATAGGTATATAGCTGCACTCCACTCACTACTTAGAGACATATACTATAATAATGCCTGTAAGTATAATATCATGTGTGACACTGAAACATTATGAAAACATTTTTCAATGTATTGATTCGTCGAATCTGTCCTGTTAATTTGTCTTGAAACCGTCTCATTGCTATTTGTTCTTCAATAAAAATAATAATAATAATAAAAGAAAATAAATGCTGAAGTGGGATCTGAGATGAATACACATTTCTCAGAGGATGAAATTAAAGAAGTGAATACATATATGAAAAAATGCTTCACATCACTAGCCATCCATGAAATGTCAGTTAAAACAACACTGAGATACCATCTTACCCCAGAAAGAATGGCAATCATAAAGAAATCACCCAACAACAAATGTTGGAGAGGATATGGGGAGAAAGGAACCCTTCTCAACTGCTGGTGGGAATGTACACTGATGCAACCATTATGGAAATCAATGTGGAGACTCCTCAAAAAACTAGGATTGGAAATCCCATTCAAGCCAGGTATCTCCCTACAAAGAATTTTCCCAGAGAAACTGTAAACATCATATCAGTGTTATATGTGTACCTATGTTTATAGCAGCATGATTTGTGATAACCAAATATTGGAAACAACCAAGATGCCCATCACCTGAGGAGTGAATGTAAAAGAGGTGGTACTTTTTTGAAAGCAGAACAATCCTGTGACATTCTTTTTCTGGCCTCTTTTTTTCATTTATTACCCTTTTTAAAAAAAAGTTTACTTGATACAGTCTGGCCATAATTGATATGTCATGACAAGCAGTATGTATTTACAAGACCAGAAATGACAGGCATTCCAAGAGTGATCCTTCTATTACACATTGCTGTCTTCAGTGCAGTTGCTCAATTCACAGGTATCATCATATATATTTAGTCAGGGTGAGAATCCCACCAAGTAACTTCTAGTGTCAACAACCTGCTGATAGTTCTCAGGATCATTGCCTTAAGGATGTGGTACTTTTATACAATGGAGTACTATTAAGCTATAAAGAATGATAAGCTCAAAGCCTTAATTTATAAGTGGATGCCCCTTGAAGACATACTCATAAGTGAAATAAACCAGACCCACATATGTAAATATTGTATAGTCTCCCTAATATAAGAACTCAAAGGAAGAAATAAAAATAGAAAGGCATAACACAATTAAAAGGAAAGTGAGAATTTGCAGAATAGATAATGAAGAAAGGGCAAGAAGAAAAGCTAGGAAACATGACAGGGGTAAAGTCATACATTTATATGCACAGAATGGGAAAGGCAGTGGTCCTGAGAATCTTTAGCATGGTTTTGAAACTAGCAGTTAATTGGTAGGATTCTCACCCTGACTAAGTATATATGCTGATACCTGTGAACTAAGCAACTGTGCTGAAGATAGCAGTGTGTAATGGTAGGGTCATGCTGGGAATGCCTGTCATTCTGGTCTTCTAGTTATTTACTGATTGTCATGACATACCAATTGCTGCCATACTGTCTCTCAAGTAAATGTTTATTTAAAAAAAAGATAATAAATGAATTCAAGAGACAAAATTAATAATAATAATAATTAATAATAATAATAATATCACAGGACTGTCCCGTTACAATGCTGTATATTGTTAGATTCCTAAATTTCTGCGTAAAATTTTATAAATGCCTATTCTTATTTTTAAATTTTTTTTATCTTTTTAATCTTTTTTCTTCATACTGAATGGACTCAAAGTTTAACACTGCCTATGTTGTAGGGTAATAATAATAAGCCTTTCTTCTGGAGGGTTAACAAATGAAATTTGCAGACCAAACAGTAGAGAGAAAGAAGGGCTGAAAGGCTCTAGTCTTTCAATGTCAGTGAAAATTCAGGACATAGGAGACCCTGTACTGTAACATCATTTAATTCAGTTGTGTCCCAAATTTTTTGATCAAGTAGATTATGGGGAGTGTATCTTAGCAGAGTCACATGAAGAGAAAACATTTTCTCAGACTTTCACAGAGAGCAAATTGGTCAAGAAATTGCTGTGACTCATCTATATGACTGACACTGACAAAGGATCTACAAACTGTGGTATGGGGTTTCAGGTTAAACCCTGAGGGTATTTGACTGACCTTATAAAATACAAGCATTGCATTTCTTGTTATATAGGTCTTGCTTTATTTTGGTCTTAACCATCCAGCAGAAAAGTATAAAAACAAGGTACAAACAGTAGAGCCATATTAATATACTGAGCTATAAAAGGCTCAAAGTCAACAACTTCAGACATTGCCAGTCCTATGGAAAACCCACTACTATTATGGACTACTGGACTATATTGGAATATTTTGCTGAATTCACGCACCTACAATATTTAAATGGCAATGGAATACTCACCTCAACAAAACTAAACAACGAAAGGGGACATAAATGAAGGACCACTTTGTATCTGTATCCTCAAAATAATTAAGATACACAGCTCCATTCTCTTAATTCAGTGAATAGAAATGTTTGTTCTAATAGTGTTTGAGAGAGGATATCACATCTGCATCTTGTTAAAGGAATAACCTCTAAGACCACCCAATATGCAATGTATTAATTATTGAAAATGTGCTAGCAATCGGTTGTGGAACTGTCTCATTGCTATGTTTCCCAATAAAATTATTACAAAAACAAAATAAAATAAGTTGACCAGTTCCTTAAATCTATACAAATAATGTGTGTACAAATATCTACTGCATTTATGGTGGTGGTGCACTAATTTGAATGTGATAAAACTGAGCACACTTGCAGGCTCGTGCACACGCACAACAGCCTAGACCAAGTTGGTGAACTGTACAGATGCTGATTTCCTAGTAATGCTGTTTAGGACATTCCACTAGGGAGTAAAAGTACATATAGGAGCTCTCCATATTATTTCTTACAACCACATATTGATGCTACAATTATTGTATGAGAAAAAGGATATAAAACTTATGTAACTACTGTCATCCTTATGATGCAGTCTATTCATAGTGTAGTTATAAGCATAAAAACACACCAGGAATTACATAATAACTACTAAAACATTATTAGGGAGAAAGTATTAGGTACCATAAGTGCATATAACAAGAGAGAGTAATCTGCATTTGAGAGTCAAGAAAGGCTTCCATGGGCTATAACATTTAAAGTGAAGGTTAGCCAGGTGTGGTGGCACATGCCTGTAATTTCAAAACTTGGGCGGTCGGCAGAGGCAGTAAGATTGCAGGAAGTTTGAGGCCAACCTGGGATACATAATGAATTCAAGGACAGCCTGAACCACACAGTAAGACCCTGTCTAAATCAATCAATCAATCAACCAATTAAACAAAGTGAAGGCTAAGAATGATTAGGAATTGGATAAAGAAAAAAGGAGGTGAAAGAAAACCTTCAGTTTTGAAAGAATGGTATCTCAAGACAGGAAAGAGTGGGACCGGGGAGATGACTCAGTGGAATAAGTGCTTCCTTGGCAAGCGCAAGGGCCTGAGTTCAATCCCCATTCCACCACCCCCCATCCCTGCAAAAAAAAAAAAAAAAAGACAGAAAAGAGTGATTTTAAGGAAGTTGGCAGAAGGTAATGCTGAAGGAGTAGTCTGGCAACGGGTCATGTCAGACCTTACAGACCATAGCCACCTCATCACTGTGCACTGAATTTGTTAAGCAAGACAGTGCTGATGTCATAGTTATATTTTTTAAGCTATGTTTTTTATTTTTAGGTGGAGAATTACTTTGTGGGGAAGGATGTCACAGAAAATTACAGAGAAAAGGAAAAGGAAATTGTTTAGGAGATGGATTAGAGATGGGGTTCTGGGAATCAGGTGGGGACAGTGCAGATGGGGAATGGATTCAGACTGGACAGACCTGATAATAGTTTGAATATGAGATGAGGGCATCAAAGATTACTGTGTATCCAAATTTTGTCATGGACATTGACGTATATGGAGAAACTCATGTATTTTCAGGTGTATTAGGGGTTTGTAGTGGGGGTACAAGTAGAATGCAAGGGAGGTCTTCAGTAGAGCAAGAGATGGTTTGGTTCAGTTTCAAAGCCAGGTTATGAAGCCAGGGAGACTTCTAGCTGGAGAATTCAAGAAGACAAAGAATATGGAAAAAGAAAAAATATGGGCCAGAGGTAAAAATGTGAAGTCTCTGGCATCCAGACAATCTTTAAAATCAAGGAGGTATATGGTCATGAGAAGAAAGTAGGAAGAGAAAGAAAAGGCAAGTGGCCTAGAGGAAACTCCTGAGGAATACTTATTGATTAAGGAGAGGAGAAGGAGCTGCCAAGAATGTTGAAAAGAAGTAGCCAGAGAGGGACAGGAAATCCAAGAGGGATGCTGGGAAAAAGATGGACAAGAGAGTTGCAAGGAGGAAACAGAAGACCATAGTAAATCTCTGCCACCTCAAGCCCAAGGAGGCCTGCTGATAACCACTGGGTTCAGCAATGCAGATACCATTTTTAACTGGGGTCAAGAGAGCTGGACATGGAGTAGACTGAAAAAGAATGTCAAGCTGTGAGACCTTTGGGGGGCATGTAAGAAGAATTACTCGTGTTATATACAAGCACTGACTCCCCACAACAATATGGTCATTGTGTACCATAAATATGGACTAACAATAAATAAAAATAAATACCTGGATATAAAATAAATATATTAAAAATAAATGTGGGGGGGGGAGATGGATCAGTAGAATAAGTGCTTCCCTGGCAAGCTCAAGGGCCTGAGTTCAATCCCTGGTCCCTCAAAATAAATAAATAAATAAATAAATAAATAAATAAATAAATACATAAATAAATAAAATAAAAATAAATATATGGAAATTATCTAGATTTTCTGTTGGATAGGAAAACTTTATATTATAAAATATTATCAATCTACTTATTTGTTTACATTTGATATAAATATAATTATTACTAAAATTACAATGATATTTCACACTTATAAAGGTCTTACTATGTGCCTGACATTGGATTAAACACTCATAAAGCCCTAATCAAAACAAGAATTTCAGCGGAACTTGCAAAATGACAATAAAGTTTATCTGAAAAAAATAAACATGGGAGAATAGCAAAGAAAATTCGGGGGAAAGGAAACAAAAACTATGGATGCTACTAAGCATAATTGTGGTTTGCAACAACAGAGAGCTCAACGGAGAAGACTTAAAAACAATCCCAAGTTTATGGGCAAGTTCAGTGAGGCTGTGGTTTCCAGTCAGGGGAGAAAAAGCCACGTGACAATAAAACGTTTCGTGACACCGGAGTAGTCGTTCAAAATGTAATGAAAGTAGATTTCTGTATAGTTTTTTATCATCGAGATAAAGCAAAGATGTAAACATTTAAAAACTAGAAAAACAACTAAATCAAACAATATTTTTGTCACAGTTACTCTTCTCTCATTGCTGGAAGAAATACCTGACACCCAAAACAGAGGAAGGAGAGGCTTATTTAGCTCACAGTTTGCGGAGGTTTCAGGCCCTGCTGGGCTGGCTCCAAGGCAGAGCGGCACATGGCAGGGGACAGCCATTCAAGGTGGTAGAAGGCAGTGAAACAGCAAGAACAAGCGGGAGGAGTAGCGGCAACAGTGACTCCTGAGAGCGAATCTGTCTCCCTGAAGTTTCATTCAGGCTATCTGCCCCAGGCTGGGTGGAGCCCACACACCCATAATCCCAGCAGCACTCACACCCATAATCCCAGTGAATCATGACTAATCACAAACTCTAGAAGTTCCCGCCCCAGGACTGCATGAGGCTTTGTGGAGACAACTAGACACAATCCATAGCAATTTTTTTTTTATCTATTTATTTATTTATTTTTTTATTTTTTGTGGTGGCACTGACATTTATTAGGATGTGCCCTAATACAGGGGGCTGGGACTTGCCTATGGTGCTCTCAATGTACAGGGCCCGGATGGTCTGCCAGTTCTTCCTGAGCAGGGACACCAGGAAGCTGACAGCCAGATGAATTTTGTATACAAGCTCGTCATCTGTCACCTTCAAGTGACCAACAGCCACAGCCAGACACAGGAACTTCTTCATCTGGAGCTTGATCGTGGACTTCACTTTGTCAACTTTGGCCGCCATGAAAACATTGTGGGTCAGCAGGGACGGGAACCTGCCAGCCTTACTGAGGTCAGGTCCCAGGATCCGTGAGATCTGCTTGATCAGAGACTCTGAGGCCAGAAAGGCATCGTACTTCTTGGCCAGCTTTTTAACCAGCTTCTTATTCTTGTTGAGCATCTTCAGCACCTTGATGTCCACGTGGAGGTTGTCCACGGCCTTGTCGCAGTGCTGCTGGTCCCCCAGGATGCACACAGAGAACCTGGGGGTCTGTGGACTTCGGCCTGACGGCACCTGAGACTTCGCTTGTCCTCTGACGAAACCGGAAAAGAAAGCCGTAGCAATTTTTATAATTTTATGCTGAATAATTTTTAAAATACAGGAGAATACTCATGTTTAAGTTGGCAAATTTATACAATATATGCATATATATACACATAGAATACCAAAAAACAAATGAGAAACTGGGAAAACAGTGTCAATTTTAGGATGAAAGTTTAAGCTTTTACAAATCAATTAAAAGGATGAAGATCTTATTTTGTGTAAGGGAAGAGACCGGCATAGGAAAAGAAACAGACATAGGTGGTAGGCATGAAATGGTGGTCAATGTTGTCTTAAATTTCAAAGATGAAAAATGAAAACAGTGTGGTATTATTTGTCACTTAATCCAACCAACATTATCTTTGAGTACCTACTCTATGCCAGCATCCAATTAAAAATATTTTTCTCATGGGCATATTTTACATAATATACCTTATAGCTATCAATTTTCAGTAATGTGTTCAGTAGTATAGATGGAAACAGATTCTTCTGCAGAGGTGAATTTTTTGTTGCTGTTATTTTTGTTTTTGGCTGAACCGGGGTTTGAACTCAGACTTTTGCGCATGCCAGGGAAGCACTATTCTACTGAGCCATCTCCCTGGCCCAAGAGTTGGATGTTTCAAAGGCATTTTTTTTTTCCCTTATAACATTTTGTCTCAGCAATCATATGTTTAATTTGATTAATACCAATTTTTTCTACAGAGAATTTGCAGTCTGCAACTTGATTTTTTTCAAGTACAACATATTTTCCTCCCATTTAGTTATGCTTCATGGAATTGACAATTTTGCTGTGAGCACAAAGTTAACATTGGATGCTGAGATCAAAACTCATGAAAATCATAATTATTTGGCTTTTCTTTTATTATTATTGGTAATTCTGATATATTGTGCCGATTTGAGGAAGCTTGGCTGGATGGGCTCGGCGAGGTTAGGGGTTGTGCCCCCCCCAACCAGGGCCCTCCCTGGGGGGCAATTAGTTCCACCCTAAGGTGCAACAGAGCTGCCCCACACACACAAAAAAAATGTACATAAAGGAAATGGCTCAGCACAAGAAGTGTACATAAAGGAAGTGAGGAAAGCTTTTCCTCTGGCTGCCCTGCCCCGCATCCATGGAGAAGTCCGGGTCTTCCTCGCACCACTTTGCAGCTGCGTCTTTTCAGAGGAGCTTGATCTTTGCAGCTGCGCCACTTCGCAGGGGGTCTGATATTCCCAGTGGAGCTCCAGTCTCGCAGTCAGCATGGAAGGAAGAGGAAGGCTTGCTGGGTGCCCCAGCTGCTGCTCCTCCTCTGCTCTTCCTTGTTTGCTGCCCATGAGCTGCTGCCCTTTGCCTTGGAGCTTAGTGGAATATGAATTGAAACCTCCACAGACCGAGAGCTCAATGAACCTTTCCTTCATTTTGAGTGTCAGGTGTTTGTTCCAGCAACGAGTGAAATGAGAGCCAGTATGTCTTCAGCTTTCTATCTTTCTTCATTTTTTTATTCAACAAGCATCTCCAGAGTGTTTACTCTGTGCTAGCCCAGAGCTAGATCCTGGGCTTACCACAATGAACAGGAGATATGAAATTCCTTACCATCTCATTTTACTGTTTAGGTCCCAGGGATGTACACTAGCAATGCCAACATTTTGTAGGAAGAGCGTGCATTTGCAACAAGTAATCAAAGGGCCCCTGGGCTCTATTCTTCCTATACTTTGTACTGCCAGGATGAATTGTTACTTCTGGGGCTATACTAAAAACTCACTTGGTGGTGCCTGATCATCTATCTCATTTTTATTTTTAACTTTAGGGAACAGTCTACAGGGTGTTCAGGGTCTCACTGTTAGATCAAACTCGTAGTGATCAGCTGGGATTACAGGTGTGAACCATCACACCCAGTCTCAGTTGTGCCCTGGTGGCAGGCCCAGTAAGTGGGCCTTTAATCCACTGAGCTATTTGGCCAGCCCTAAATAATTTTTCTGAATTATGTGTGATGCCTAAATGTAAACTTTCTCCAAAGTAGAGGAACTGAATTTTTTTTTTTTTTTTTTTTTTTTTTTTTTTTTTTTTTTTTTTTTTTTTTTTTTTTTTTTTTTTTTTTTTTTTTTTTTTTTTTTTTTTTTTTTTAGCAACATAGGATTTTCTAGATGTAAATGAATTGCTAGGAATGAGAGACAGAGAATGTTCTATAATTAAGATAAAAGATATATTAAAAAGCATAATAAATTTCAACATATCCCCAAATGTGTCCATTTATTTCTTTCAGCTAACACGGAAAAGAAAAAAAAAAATAATCAAACACATAATTCAAAAAAGTCTATTCTTTTTAAAATCTACTAAGCTAATATACACTTTTTTTGGGAGGGGAAATAATGTATATTGAAGAAATAATATCACTGGCTATTTTATACAGTTACTAAATCACATTATACTAACTTTCATGAAATTATTGAAACTCAAATTTTTTTTACCTTGTGCTCACTTCGGCAGCACATATACTAAAATTTTTTTACCTAAAGTGTGGAATTTTGTATAGTTTATTCTGAATCATGGTATCATTTAATTTCCTAGGAGAAAATTTTGTAATAATTAGTCTGGCTCTCTATTAGCCAGAATTCTGGAAACCCTGTGTGACCTTAACCCATGCTCTTTACCTGGAGTCTAAAAATTCTGAGTGTGAAATAGAGTAGGGTCTTTGACTATGGGTGAAGAAATATGACATATTTTGATTTTACCAACCTTTAAGTGGAATTTGTCATTTCTTTCAAATATAGATGCAAACAGCAAACTTCAATAACATTATTGGTTCCTTGTCTTTGAGAGAAAAAACACCTGCAGGGCTGGGAGCTTGATCCCCAGCCTTCTGCACTGGGCCCTGCCCCTGGGGTGCGTTGAGACTGTGAATGAGACTGGGCGTAGTGGTGCATGCCTATAACCCCAGCTCCTGGGAGGCTGAAAACAGGAGGATTATTACAAATCCAATTTGTGTAGTGAGGCCCTGTAGACACTGTACTAAATACATAACAGGAAAAAAAAAACCATACTTACCTTCAAATGACACTGTGGTTGTTATACACATCTCAAAATATCTGTATGCATCTCGAACTTGAAATTTTTCATTGATATTAGACTCATTTTATGGTTTATTTCTTAATGCATTTGTAACTAATCACAAATTTCCTTTATAAAATTTATTATAGCTTGAAATAGAATGATTTTCTGTATACTAGTATGACCTTTATGTTATATATTTAAAACACTACTTTGGGAAAGTGTCCCAAGGCCTTAGGTTGTCAAATTGGATCCATAGTATAAAAAGTTTAAAACCCTGATGTCCCTTGTCCTGGTAGCTACTTTGCATGGTAGGTGTTGCAGACAGGTGGATAAAGTCCTCTGAGATACAGAGAAGGAAACTGTAGGAGATGGGAAGAGATCAGAACAGGCTGGATGGCCTAGCACATGTCAGCATGGCAATACAGTAGCTAGTGAAGTTTTGTGACCCAGTCAGTTTCAGTTTAAAACAGAGGCAAATACATCAGGTTCTGTCAGATGTAATTCAAGCTTGTACATTTGATTGGCCATTTGGGTTGTCATGCATATTGGAAATGATGAAGGATATAAATTAGGCAGAGATTCTCCACCTAATCAGGAAAGCTCTTGAGATTCCATTGCTGTCATTTTTATTTCAGTGGTTCCTCAGTCCATGAACTCACTGCCCTCCATGATTCTGGTCAGAAACCAAACTGGATGAGAACCAAATCAATTTTCTCTATTATGTCAGCACTAAACCTAGGTAGTGCATTTGCCTTAGCTCTCATCCAACTCAGTTTATGAACAGAATCACAGAAAGAATCGAGTTCATGAACCAAGGTACTGCCATATCTTCATTATTTAGTACGTCATTTGCCAGATGACAATCCAAGGGACATTGAAGTGCCTTTCTGTTTACTAGAGTAAACAGATGTTGACCAATACTCTCTCAAACTCTATCTTTACTTTAATTGAAGAACAATGAGAATCCCCACAACCCCTTACCTTCAGTGTAACACCAAGGTTAGAAAATCATCCATACAGGAGGGTGATGGTGAATTCACATTGTTGCTGCTTATTCTCTTGATTCACTTCCAGTAGTAGTGGTGATTTAGAGACCATGGGTCTTCATTTAGTAACTGTGTGCCTAAGTTCCCACCTGTAGTCTCCTACAGACACAGCTTTGGGTAAATTAGCCTTTCTATTCCCCTGTTTTTCCCGTTTCTTTATCTATTAAAAAAAACTGATAACATTATTCTATTCATAAATGTCATTGTAAGGATTAGCAGATATATTTGTAAAGTACGTAGCTATCATTTAATAAGTGTTAGCCATCTTTGTTATGACTGAGGCTAACACCATTATATTCTTTGTACATCTGCTTTATCTAAGTCCCCATGCTACAAATAGATTCCTTTTTTAAAAATTCTTTTTTAAAACATTTTCTTATTATTTATTGATACAGGGTCTCACTACACAGCTTGGATTCATAGTGATCCTCCTGTCTCGGTCTTCCCAGTGCTGGGGTTACAGATGTGCACCACCACATCTGGTTTCGGGGCTGGCACAGGGCACTTGGGTTTGGGGCCAGCACAGCATGAATACCAGGGATCCAACTTGGGTCCTTGTGATTGATAGACAGATGTGAGAGCCCCCGAGCTATCTTCCCCAACATAAATTCCATTTTCAAGGAGGAAAAGAAGGTTTCAAGGATTGATAATGCTAACATCTTTACTATCAAGTATAGATTTGTTGGTTTAGTTTGATTCTTGTGGAACAGAAGGTTATGAAGTGAATTTCACTGGTTATTTAGAGAGACAGAAAAGAAAGGCTAAGAAAGGCTGACTACATATGCAATAGAAATACATGCTTCCTGAGAAGCATCCTGGAAAGGGGCATGAAATTCGTTTCAAGGGAATTGCAAGTTAAATTATTAATCCATTGTAAAGCTGTGTTTATTGTAGTTTTACTCTTATACTTGTTCCCTAGGGTCACTGCAGAGTTGAAACCATGAGTGATCCATGAATATTTGATCACTGAAGCCAGTTTGATGGACTCAAGATGGAGATATCAGAGTGGCCAGTGTGGAGCACTTCATGCGTACAACGTACTATAAGAAGAATCTATCTTATTATATTACCCAGCAACTCTATGAAATAGGAATGGTGGCTACATTTTAATAGATGAAGAAACTAAATTTAGGAAAACTGAATGACTTCTCAAAAAGAGCATGCAATCATGAAGGGGGAGCATCAAAATTTAAACATTAGTCCACTGAAACTACAGAATTCAGGGCCAGCAAGATAGCTCAGAGTTCTAAAGCGCCTGCTTAGGTAAGCATAGGTAGGTGCAGGGGACCACAGTTCAATCCCTGGAACCACATACCACACCAGTCCCACCCGCAGGGCAGACTAAGCTGGAAAAAAAAAAAAACTACAGAGTTCATATTTATTATATACACTAACATGGGTGGGTACCTATTTGTTAAAAGTGCTGCAGGATTCTAGCTTCACACTTAAAAACTATTAACTACCCCACCTCACATCACAAAGCAATTGTATTTATTATCACTGAAATTTTCAAGCCCACTTAATATCAAAATAAAATTTTTACCTTATTAGTATCATAATCTTTGTTAAAAGTGTCCAGAATCTAGGGCCATACAATAAATGCTATGTCAAAAGTTAAACAAAAAGTAGAAAATAAGTGATTTAATTAAAAGGACCATGTTGAGACTCTGAGATTGCTCTGGATAACAGTAAAGTGCTTCTAGTACACTCAGAACTTGTCATTTGTCAAAGTCCATGGAAGCGAGGTGTTATCTTTTTCTGCTGAACTCCAGGTTCACCAGACAAGGCATACTGCAGAAGAATAAAGTCAAGAGGTTATCTTCCACAAACACTAAAGACTCTGAATAGTCAGGGGACAGAGTTTGGGATGAAATTCTCAAAGATCTTATCATTGGGATAGTGGCTTTAAAAGTGAACCTTTCCTTCTATTTGACATTCAGGATTACAGTTTGCTTGTGTATTAACCATTTCATAGCTCTATGCCTAGCCACCCAAGACTCGCTTTTTCTTAAAAATGAGTGCTCTCTAGTATGTACCCTGTGCTGGACTTTTTGTTTTGTTTTTTTGATTATAAAAATACATTTTATCTTTTATTCATTTTAATGAGAAAAGATAAAATAGCAATGAAACAGGTTAGGAGGACAGTTGCAATAATTAATACATTCCATATTGTCTTCATATAGTTATTCAGAGGACAAAATGTAGACATGATATCTTGTCTAAACACTAGTAGTACAAACCTTTCTTCTCATAGAACTAAGAGAAAGTAACTGTATATCCTGTCTTGTATATATATATTTTTTTTCACTACAAAATGATCCTTTATTTATATCCCTCTTTTTTTGTTTTGTTTTGTCAGAGATGGGTGTTCCATTGCTGTTGAAGAAGCTGTATTTGGAGAAGTCTTTAAAGGATCTTTTCATACTTGATGCCAGCCCAAATAGTGGAGGTACTTGAGTTCAGCAAAATATCCCAATATAATCCAGTAGTCCATAATAGTGAGTTACCAGCACAACTGGCAATTGTGCGCTGGACTTTTTGAGTAAAAGTCAGTTGAATTTTAAAAGTGACTTGGCCTCATTCAATAAAGCCAATCCCTTAAAATTAACCATAAATTAAAAAGCATTGGCCTACAATACTTATCTTCATTGCTGACATATATTTTTTTGCATCCAAATTTTCTAACCTAAGAAAATTTCCTCTTGAGAAAAGCAAGTTCCATCATGATTTTCATTTAGTTTTTATTCAGCCAACTGCCTGGATTCTAATTTTGTTGGGGTTTATTTTGGCAGTGGCCATACCAGAGAGAGTATGCCCTTTAGAATGGGAGGGCTATGGAACCAGTAGGGATTCCCATGAGCCAGAGCCCATGCATTCCTGCATGCTGGAAAGTGACCTTCAAAGGAAACTTGCCCAACTCATGAAGTTTCCATGGAACTGGTCAGCTGAGAAGTTGAGAACATTGGTTACTGCACTCCTGAGAGGTAAGTATGAGCTGTTTCAATTAAGCAGTAAGAGAATATCCAACCTAAAATCTTTCTCAACATGGATAACCAAAGAAAGGCAGACTCGCTGTCCTCTCTGTGATCAATCTGTTGTCTGCATGACAGAAGAATGGAGGAGAAGGTTCTCAAGAGACCTCAAACCACTGGTGTTGGCTCTGCCAGGGAAATAGCTAGTGGCAGAATAAACAATGCCATGGCATTTAGAAGAATAGCTGAAGATTTAGCTTGGATTTTAATTTCATCTCTTTCTGGAGCTTCTTCAGGGGTTTCTTCATTCTTTGCTCTCCAATTGACATTTAGAATGGTACAAAACTTTTTTTCAAAGAGGTGGGAAGAGAGGCAAAGTTATCAAATAAAAACCACCTGGAAGATCTTACTGGCATTGTCAAAATCATGCTATTTTAATCAACATATTTATCAACACATTTCTTTAGGTTTTGCATAGAGATAAAACTTATCAAATTAAGATTTTAAGACAAAAGGAACACCCAATTTGTTCAGCAAAAGGCAAAATTCACATAATTTCTTTGATGTGTGTGTTGTCATTCTATTTCTACCTGAAGCATTCTTTTCTGATACAGCTCATCATTCCTTTAGAGAACTTTGAAGCAACGAGAGATCCTCGTCTCTCACTCCGTCATGTGATGATCAACATATTGACTTGCTGCTCAACCATTATCTCAAAATCTTCACCCAGTTTTGAAATCCCAAAAGGCCATATCTGACCTTGGCGCAGGCATACCATTCTCATTTGTATAGTGGGCTATAGTCTTACAGGCAAAGTGCCGTTCATAGGCCCAGTTCTGCAAGTAAAGAAGTGATTCATATCAGTGTTATCTTGGCCCTGGCTTCTTATAAGCTAACGTATCTTATCTGCCATGCACCTTGACAATTTTTCTGCTTCTGCCAGTCTGATTGTACAGTACTTTGTCTGAGACTTGATAGAGGCTTTCGTTCTCATAAAATTTGTTTTTAAGGCTCATTAAATGTCAAGGAAGTGTTTTAAGGAGATAAAATATTTATTTAGACAATTATTAAACAGAGATTGGAAACCTAATGATGCCCAGCAGAGGTTCATCTCAAGAAAATTATCATCTGCTCTCAACTGTGTCAAAAGCTGATCCATACAGTTTGCCTCCTTGCAGCTGAGAAAAATCCATTTGTAACCATTGCCTCCTACCCATTAACTGACCTTGGTGCTATAGGATAAAGGGAGAACAGATACTATAGCAGATGCAGTGCTTTGAAAAAAATATTTTTAACCATACTAATAAAGTGAAAGAAAAGAGAAAGCAACAGAGACCAGCAAATATCATAACTCATCTAGTTAAGGATGTTCATATCAGGGAGTACAATTTTCAAAGCAAGTCTGATTCCAAAGTTGGGAGGAGGAAGGGAAAAGAAAACTGCTGGCTACTTCTCAGGAAAAAGCAATAACATGAAGACAAGACTCAAAGAGCCAGTGAGCTCTTCTAGGATGCTGGCAAGATACACTGGCCAGCCCCTATCCCCACCCCACTCTTGAAGAGGGTTAATAGTAATGCCTAGTACTTGTCATACCCTTTAGAGTTCATTTGAGCTTTTGCATCATTGCTTGAATGCTCAGTATAAGATGAAGTATGAATTAAGAGCTGTTTGTTTTCAACTTACTGATGAAAATCTTGAGGCAAAGGAAGAATTAGTACCTTGCTCATGGTCACACAGCCAGTAAGTGACAAAGCCATGACTCACGGTCAGCTCTTTGGATTCCTGTGCTCTTCCAGGACCACAGTTTCTGCAGCAAACTACTGGTGATGTATTCTAGGGTGTAGCACAAGCATGTGGAGAATTCAAGTGGAGTGTAGCATCTAAGACAAGAAAGGAAGTAGTGAACTTTTGATGACATTTCCCATCCTCTACACTGAATTAATGAGATGCTGTTATTCTCCATGTTGAGAAAATATTTTCTGTACACAAGTGTCTGAGTTTTAGAAATATGCTTCTCTCCTTCCTTCTATGGCTTTTCTCATAATTGGAGCAGCGTAGAGGTGAAAACAAGAGTGCTAAATGCTCACTCACTGCTTGATGATTTTCTTATTTCAGTGCCTCTTTGTGTGAGGGGGTGATTCTAGCTGAGGTTGTGCATGACAGCAGGATGTGTGGGAAAGGGTAATAATTGTGGTGTTGCAGCACACATCAGCTGACTAGTAAAATTTCCTGACAGCACACTTATTGCCTGTTGTAAAACCCTTGGACATGTACTTAGGGAGAGCTCTTACAGCCGCAATTACACTCTCTGTGCTCAGAAGTTCTTTTCAGCCAAACCAGTGGCATCAGTGGTAATGAATTTGCTTTGCAGAAAAACTTGAAATAAATACAAATAAAATCAAGGGCATATTGCAGATCCCCATACATTAATGCCAGTAGCCTTTCTCACTGTTATCAAAATGACATCCTGTAAGGATTCCCTGTGATTTTTCTCATAGAAGGAACTAGTTTGGGTTGGCCTTTGTTGGGCTACTTCCTACAAGGATGGACTGATAGGCTTCTTCCATTGCCTTTGCACTTATGCACAACCAGCACACTCCCTCTCGGCCTCTCTCCTCCCTTCCACCCCATGTAAATGCCTCCTCAGGAGCACCAGGAGGCACTGTGCCACGAGAAGCCTTCTTTTCTTGGTTCACCCTACCGACTTACTTCTTCTCTTGGCATTGCAGACTACAGTCCACGGCTCTGTTTTGATCTTCTCAGTATACTTTTCTGACTCTTCTTCATCTTCCAGGTTTTGAGTTCAAAACTTTTTGGCTTCAGAATGGTGGTAATAAAACTCTATGCAATCTGAAACACATACATGTTACTGTGTAAATTAATATTTTAGTAAATCTAACAAGGAAAAAAAGTTTTTTTTTTCATGATTTCAAGAATGCCAGGTTAAGACTTCTCCCACTAAACTTCTCCTTTTTTTAAAAAAAAAAAACTCTTTCTTTCCTCTTGCCACTTTCTTCATGAATACCTGTCTCTAAGGCTTCAAGTGTAATCTGGTGATTGGATTTCACATCTCCTGTGTTCACTATTGCTGACATGCAAAATGTCTGCAGGCTGCAGAGCCTACAGTCTTCCTGCTGTTCCCTGCACACTCTCCACACCCACCTCCCTGACTTCAGGTCATATCACCAGCACCAGTTTTTAAAAATTTTTTATTCATTTTAATGAGAAAAAAATAGCAATGCAGAGTTTCAAGAAAGGCTGGTAGGATGGTTACAATAATTAACATATTGCGTATTGTTGTCTTCATAGTAGTTATACCAGCACTTTTTTTTCACCTTTTTTTTGTACCAGCGATTGAACTCAGGACCTAGTGCTAGCCAGGCAAGCACTTATTCTACTGAGCGACCTCCCCCGCCCACCAGCACAGTTTTAACTCATATCTCATCAGCTACTAAATCCAGTTGATTGTACTTTTTAGCTGTTTCTTGGGCCATTTTGTTTCTTCCTTTATAATTCCCAAGCTGTTTCCCAGTGACATGCTGCAACATCTCTTCTTTAGACCACAGGAACAGCTTATTCGATAACTGAATCCTTATCTCTTCAATCTGCACTTCATTAACAGGACACAAATGCTAGGTTGCAGGTTTCCTCTGCTCAAACACCTGCATGGTTTTTGACATCTTACAGGATACAGTGTGATCTTCTTAGTCTGATGTATAAAACTACACATGATGGAGTTCCAACACTTTCTCATGTTCCATTTCCTAAGACATCTTTCTATACATCGCAAGCTCCAGAAACTTCAGTATTCTTTCAGGTCCCTGTAGAGACCACAGGTTACCACCTGTCTTGTTTTGGGTCCTCTTTCCTCAAAACATTTTCCCTAAAATCATTTGATTAGCAACAAGCCTCCATTCTTTAGATGCGACCCACCTCCGACAGTCTGTGATGAGGGTCTCCTCAGCTGTGCCTCTCAGAAGTAATTACTCTTTGCCTTGGCACCTCTGTGGCATGTGACTTAATAGACTTAGTGAAAAATTTGAAATTATTTATGTGGGTGCTTGACTTTTTATACAAAGGGGGTAGACAGAAACTATGTCTTATTTATTTTAATAAACCTCACATCAAAATTATAAAGGTAAAGTGCCTACAAGCAGGTACAGGGGTCAGGGATTCAATCCCCAAGCCTGCCCTGCTGGCCCCACCCCTGGGGCATGCTGAGATTGTGATTGAGAGTAAGCGTGGTGGTACATGCCTGCAATCCCAGTTCTTCGGAGGCTGTAAACAGGAGAATCACTATGAGTCCAATCTAGTAGTGAGACCCTGAACACCCTGTAAACCCCTCCCTAAAATACAAAAAAAAAAAAAAAAAGCAAAATTATAAAGGACCTCCCCAGAGAAGCAATTCAATTAATATTTGTTGAAGTAAATTTAGCTTAGAATCTGGGTATGCTGGTGCACTCCCTGAGTTCAAGACTAGCCCGGGCAATGCAGCAACCCTGTCTCACACTGTTCACTTAAATTTATACTGTAATTCAATTGCATATATATAAAGCTTAAATGAAGGTCTGTATGTTCTTTGTTTTGATACCAGGAATCAAACTTAGGACCTTGCACTTGCCAGGAAGGCAATTCAGCTGCTAAGCTGTCTCCCGGGCGGTCCATATATCTTTAAATAAGAATTGTGCATTATAGGTACTGTGTAGGCACCATTCTAAATTGCTGTTTAAAGAATCCCCCACCACAAGTGTTTCCCCGGTCAGCTTTAATTTCCACCACATGCAGTCGGGCCACTGCTATTTGATATAGCAGAATACAAAGTTTACATCTGGCCATGCCACCTGTGATCACCCCTCTCTGATAGAGAGGAGGGTTATTAGGCCTCTTGGGTTTAAATCACTTTTAGGCCTCTAAAAGCATTCCCTTATGAAAATTAAATATATTTTCCTGAAATTCAATACTTAAAAGTTTCTCTATTTATTTTAAATTGGAATGTGGGATTAGTTCCCAGCATAAATTCTCTAAATGTTAAACGGAAAAAACCCTAAAATTTTAATTTAGTAGTATTTCAAGGCCTTGGTCAGTGAATGGGAGTCCACTGAGTACTTTCTCTGAAGTTAAAGACAACCCATAGAAGCCAGCATGATGGAGCCAACCTGTATTCTCAGCACTCTGCAGACAGGAGGATAACGATTTTGACCCCAGCCTGGGACAACATAGGTACTTAATACGACCTTATCTCGATTTAAAAAAAAAAAAAAAGGTCTGGGGATGTAGCTCATGCCAAAGGCTTGGATTCAGTCTCTAGTGCAACACACACACACAGACAACCCACTGAAATATGCTCTTCATTTCTAAAGCATTTAGAGCCCAAAACCTAGAGAAAGGGACAGAACCGAGGTGTGAAGTGACTGCAGACTGCCATCCTCCTGGGGAGGAATAGTGGTTCCTAACTTAGAAAAGGGAGAGAGCTACCCTTGGGCTGGCGTCACAGACAAACACTTCCAGAGCACAGTCCCCATGCCCTGAGAAAGGGCTGCAGGGAGACAGAGCCAGACTTCAGTTCTGAGGGCTGCTGCAACAAATTAGCACAAAGTGGGTGGCTTAAAACAAAACAAAAAAAAATTATTCTTTCACACTTCTAAAGGCAAAAAGTCCAAAATGAGGGTGTCTGAAGAGCCATGTTTCCACAGTGTGGGGGACATTCTGTTCCTTGTCTTCTGGCTGCTGGTGGCTCTGGAATCCCTTGACAGGTGGCCACGTCCTTCCACTCTCTGTTCCACAGCCACTGGGCTTCCTTTTCCTCCTCCTCCTCCTCCTCCTCCTCCTCCTCTCTATCCTCTACTCTGTGCATCTGTCTCATGAGGAGCCATATGGTTGCTCTGTAGGTTTATCCAGATAATCCAGAATAGTTCCTCCTCTCAAGACCTTACTTAGCTTAATCACAACTTCTGACAGATAACATTTACAAATTCTGGGAATGCTACATGGACAAATTGTGGCCAGGCACTGTTCGATGCTCTCCAGTCAGCTATATAACTTGCAGGGCCCAATGCAAACTAAAAGTGCACTCAGTTTCAAAAGCCAGGAAAATGGTGCTATTAAAAGTGCTGAAAAAGCTTTTTCTTTTTTTTTATTCTCTCTGTCTCTCTCTTTCTCTCTCAACTAGTTTGGGACATTTATTATTTTTTACACTATTTAGTATCCTTTTTAAAAAAGAAAATTTAAATTTCAAATTATTTGTACATATGAGTTTACCATATATTGAGCAATGTTAACTTTAAAACAAAATAACATGTAACTCATGCAGAATCATCAAAATTACACAATTTGTGTTTTATAACGAATGTGTATGATTTCTGTCTTATCAGAGCATAGAACTAAGCCATTTTTATTGTATCTATGCATACACATTATCTTACTTTTTCTCCTTGCTGACAAAATACCCGACATCCAAAGTTCAAGCTACTCCATACTTCTCATGGGGAAGAGGTCTCATTCAAAAGCTCCATGTCCCTCTCACCTCTCTACCTACAGTGTTCGTCCTATACCAGCTCCTCCCTCCCCCTTCCCTTGTCGACCATGTACTCTGAGACACTTCCCACTCGTGCTACACATGCTATTCCTACACTGATGTGCCTCAGAGATCCCACAACCTTTCCCTGCATTCCCCAACACTCAGTAGCCCACAAACATCAGAGGGGACTCAAGACCATCATTTGCCACCTCCTTACCCCTCCCCTTCAATATGGTCATGACAAAAATGACACATTCAGATCACAGACTCCCTTCTTGCTTTGACCAGACCACCAACTAACCAAGTATTGGCTATACGTGTCCATTCCAAGGCCTGCTCTCATGGCCATCCCAGCCATACCCAACAACACACACACCTGTCCTCCTCTCAAGGCCTTTAGCCATCGATAGCTCCCTTTTACAGCTCTCCTCTTCCCACAACCTCACATGTACCCTTGCACCAAACTCACTTCATTCAACACACCTCCAGACAAGCAGCACAAAATGGACACA
This sequence comes from Ctenomys sociabilis, assembly GCA_004027165.1. Lineage (NCBI taxonomy): Eukaryota > Metazoa > Chordata > Mammalia > Rodentia > Ctenomyidae > Ctenomys > Ctenomys sociabilis. The sequence goes on along the minus strand of PVKA01007255.1, from coordinate 29,606 downwards.
CAGCTGTCTCTGTGTGTGGCACCTCAATATGTGAAACTCCATCATTCTTTGGCTCACTCCCCTTCTAGGACCCTTCTCAGGGCTTGCTCTTATATTCATGATGGCCCTTTGCTTCATTTCTCACACCACAATATTGTCACCAGATTAACAACCCCAAATTTTAATCAGATGCTTCTCTCAGATTACTCCTACCAGGCCTTACTCCAGTGAGACCCCTTCAATGACAACAACCCCACCACATGATCTCCAGACTCTCCACCCATGATGCCCCCGGTCAGCAGGAAGTATCCAAATGATTTCCTCACCCTTTTCCTATCAAATAGAGTCTGGAATGATAGGTTAGCATACAAAGTTTCCCAGGAACCTTCCCCAAACACTCTCCTCTTGGTTTCTTTGGTATCCTGCCCCCGGAACTCTCTCCCCCTACTGAGCTCAACCCAAAACCACATAACAAACCTGCCTGACTTTGACCTAGGCAAAGTTAACATCAAAAGCCCCTCGCAGACCAGGTAGCCCTGCCAAGATCAGCTGTTCCAGCTCACAAGCACCCTCCCCACTCCTTAAAAGCCCTGTTCCTTGCCTTGTTCACTGCCGTCTTGGTCTGCTTGCTACCCCCAGTAAATCTTCTAATCACGTCAGAATGCCTGGTCTGGTCAAAACTTCAGTTCAAAACCTAACAGAAAGGTTTGTTTGGCTCACAGTTTGTAGAGGTTTTAGCTCATAATCAGCCGGTTCCAAGGCAGGATGGCTTAACAGAGGGAAAACAGTTCATGGAGGTGGAAGACAGCAAAGGCAACAAGAGCAAAAGGGGTAAACAAGCCTCTTTCTGCCACTGATACCTAGATTGCTGGGCTTAGAATAGTTCCCATCCCATCAATGGACTCATCCAGCAATCACCCAACTTTAATTCAGCATCCTTAATCCAAGCATTTTACTATCAATCAGTCACAGACTCTAGATTCAGCAGTCTCTAAAAAAGGCCTGTCTAAAACTCCATGAGGCTTGGAGAAACATCTAGAGCAAAACCGCGATACACATAGTTCCTACCACTACTCTGTCTTTGGCTCACCTATGATTAAGAAAGGACTGAAAGGAAAAGGAAGCTTGAGTTGCCCTTCTTTCCCTTTCTTTAATGACATCACATTTGGCCAAAGTGTCTGGCCAGGAAACAATATGAATGGAAAGGGTATCATTAGGTCTCTCGGTAAAGCCAGTTTCTTAGAAGGCCATCACCTTTTTTTGTTTTGTTTTGTTTTCTCATTTGGAGCAAGTTCCAGCTCTGATGAAAGTGTGGTTCTTTTGCTGTCAGCATCCTTCCTTAGTCATAGACATAATACATGCACCTCACTGGGAAGAGCCTGGCTGCATTCCCACGCAATGCAGACGTGCCACACTTCTGTGCTAATGGGGCACTGTGAGTGCTACATGAGAAAGCAGGGGAGGAACCACAGAAAAGCTGAGGTGGTCTCTGCTCAAGTTAATGCTCTATCACCTTCCAGACCCCTGGACTCCACCTCCACTATACCAACTAGATTGACATTAAGAATTCCAAAGTGTCGTCAGAGCACAGTGTCACACCCCAAGCCTTCTGAACTTGGATCCTTCTTTGTGGACTTACGTGTATAAGCTTCAAGATGCTGCCTTATAGCCAAGAACTCTGTAGTATAGTTCTTTCAAAATGTTCTCAGAGCCTGTTTGTTAATTGTGATCCATTAATGGTGGTTAAATCAATTTAAATGTGGGCTGTGAGCAGCCTTAAAAAATAGATACACAATTTTAAAATAGAAGTGTTTTACAAACAAGAAGGATGAATGTCATTTTGTAAAATCTGTAACTCACACATGAATGACTGTGTATCTATTCCTTGGCATAGGCCCACAGCGCTTGGAGTCTTAACATAAGTCTTTCTATTCTGTTTTCTTCTATTTCTCCCAATGACTTAATTGGATATCACTTAGAGTCCAAGTTTCTTTTTTTATTATTTTATTTATTTATTTATTTATTTTATGTATTTGGTACAGGGTCTCACTACACAGCTCAAATTCCTAGTGAACCTCCTCTTTTCAGCCTCCCCAGCTCTGGGATTACAGGCGTGTGCCACCACGCCTGGACTCAGTGGCCGGCTCATGTGTCTGGTGGTCTCTACACTTGCTAAGTAAGCTTAGTCCACTGAGCTATCTCACTGGTCCTGAGTCCAAGTTTCTTCATATTCCTTATAAGGTCAAATTGGAGAAATGAAAGTGCTAGGTAAATATTCATTAAGCTAAGTATAAACCAATCCTTTATTCTAATAATTTCATAAATGGCTAAAAAATTGATACTTAAAGATTCTTAATCTTCTAATCAAATACGGAATTAATATATTTTTTTTAACAAACTATTGTATCCTATCTGCTCAAGTGGTTTGAGAGATAAAAACATTTTCTTTTACAGTAAATGCATTTGCACCTGAGTAAATGGCTAATATCCAACCTTGTAAAGATGATAAAAATTTAATATTTATGATAAAAAGTGCTATCCACAAAAACATTCATATTACAGTATTCATAGTGTTTTTATTATGTGAATGGGTGCCTGTGTAGTGTTATGTTATTCTTGCTCTAAGAACACATTCTCATTCTATCAAATGATTGGGAAACACATGATAATTGAGAGTATAAAGATGAAATATCCAAGGTTTTATATTAGTTAGTCTGAGAGGAACACATTTATTTATTTTAATTAAATCCCTATGATATTATTCTTCTAAATACTCAGAAAGAAAGTAAAGCAATAGTTGGAAAGGACAAGACCGACCTGCCCGGCAACTCCCTAGAGCCCCTGCCTCTAAGCCCTCCGAGCGAGTGAGAATTTTTCTGACTTTCGTGGAACCTGATCCACACAAGCTTGACTCGGTAAGTGTGTGGGAGAGACTTTGGCTTCTCCCTGCTCACGCGGCGACATCCAGAGCCCCCGCCCCCAAGACCTCTCAGCAAGATATTGGCCTGAGACACCGCAGACTGACATGTCCAGGAACTCCCCAGAGTCCCTACCCCCAAGCCCACCTAGCAAGTGAGAATTTTTCCGACTCTCGTGGAACCCAATCCACCCTCTCCCAGCCTGGTGAGTGTGTGGGAGAGCTTCTGCACTTCCCAGTGCTCCCTGGACCAAAGACCCAACAGACAGGAACCACAGGCTCACAGCTGTACCAGAAGAGCTGCAGCAAAAAGGAACTGAATACAACAGCTAGATCCAGGCGAGGCTTCACTGGATAATCACAAACTTAATAGACTGGCACCTGAATCTCGTTACCCGCTAAAGTTGTAAGTGCACCAAAGCTCTACACCAAAGGTCAGAGGGCGGTGCTATATAAAATGACAAAGACAAGGAACAGAATTCAATCTCAGGCTTTGAGTCCACCAATAAATGCAGAGGACACTAGCTAGACTAAAATGAATGAATTAACAGAGGTGGAAACAAAGAAACAACAGAAGAAAGGTATAGAGAAACTCAGACCAGAACTAATGTCTCGAATAAAAAAAGAAATTTTTGAATACATAGCATCTGAAGTAATGAATCAAAGCAAGAAACATATGGGGAAACCCAATGCCGAACCAGAACAAGTGAAGAAAATACTATTCCAGCTGAAACATATGAATTAATAGCGTTGCAAGCAAAGAAACCACAGCAGAAAAGTAAAGAGGAACTCAAAGCAGAAATAATTTCTGAAATAAAAAAATAATTCTTTTGAAATCAAAACATCTGAAGTAGAGAATCAATTCTGGAAATATATAGAGGAAACCCAATTTGGAAAAACCTCTGTAGTAAAAGAATTAATAGCTACCTTTAATGAAGACATTGATTAAAAAAAATATAGAGATCAGAAATACGATGGATTCCTGGAACGAGAAATACAGAAAAGAAATAGATCACATGAAGCAGAGTCAAAGAGATAGAGAAAAACTCAAAATCACATCACGAGTCTACAAAACCATTTGAGTGAAAGTGAAGAGTTTCAGATCTTGAAGATGCTGGTGCAGCTTGTGAAATGTGAGAAAAGATCTCTTAAAAACAAAGAGGATGCAGGAAAAAATAATCCATCACCTGCAAGATGTTGCCAAGATGAACAATGTGAGATTAATTGGCATCAGTGAGAATGAAGGAGTCAATACAAATGACATAAAAAGAATCTGGGGAGAAGTAATCAAAGAAAACTTCCCAAATATGAGGAAACAATCCAACATTCAGGTAACTGAAGCATACAGAACGCCAAATAACTTTAACCCAACTAAAAACATACAAAGACATATAATAGTCAAGATCCCAGAAATCCAACACAAGAATAATATGCTGAAAACTGCTAGAGAAAAGAAGCAGATCACATTCAAAGGAAAACCCATCAGAATTATAGCCTTCTCTTCACAAACCATGAATGCAAGGAGAGCATGGAGCAGAGTTCTTCAAGTCCTGCATGAAAACAAATTCCAGCCCAGATTATTATACCCTGCAAAACTCTCTTTCAAGTTTGATGGAGAAGTAAAATACTTCCACGACAAAGAACACCTAAAGAATTTCATGATGACAAAGCCATCCCTACAAAGGCTGCTGAAAGATGTTCTAGAGAGAGACTACATTGACTAGAACTCCATAAATGAGAATGGAAGGAGCCCACTAAACAGGACAAACAATTATACACAGGATACAAAGGAGTAAACAACAGCAGGTAAATATCATGACAATCATAAGTAAACACATTTCAATTATAACCATCAATGTAAATGGACTCAATTCACCAATTAAGAGAAATAGACTGGCACAAAGGATTAGGAAAAAAATTCAACAATGTGTTGTATACAAGAAACACACTTAACTCAAAAAGACATTCATAGGCACAAAGTCAAAGGATGAAAAACAATACTAAATATCCCAGCACCTCAGAAAAAAGTAGGAGTAACAATTCTGTTCTCAGACAGTCTCAACTTCAAACCAATGATCAAACAATACAAAGAAGGCCATTATATTTTGGTTAGGGGAAAAATTCAAGAGCAAGAGGTAACAAACATAAATATGTATGCACCAAACACAAGAGCATCCAACTATGTAAGACAGATCTTAATGGACATGAAAAGCTTAATAACCAAGACCACAATCTTAACAGGAGACCTTAACACCCCCTTATCTCAAAAAGATAGATCAAACAGACAAAAAATTAGGGAGGAAGTACCAGAAATGAACCAGAGCTTGGAACAAATGGACCTGGTGGACATATAGACTGTTCCACCCAACCACAGTGCAATACACATTTTTTTCCAGCTGCATACAGGTCATATTCCAAAATAGACCACATACTAGTCCAGAGGTCACGCTTAAGTACATGCAAGAAAATATAAATTATCCTAAGCATATTGTCTGACCACTGTGCAATGAAACTGGAAATAAATGACAAAAGAAACCAGAAAAACCCGCTAAATTCATGGAAATTAAACAACATCCTACTCAGCAATCAATGGGGCACAGAAGAAATTAAACAAGAAATTCAAAAATATCTACAATTCAATGAAAATTCAACTGAAATTTACCGGAATTTATGGGATGCTATGAAAGCAGTTCTCAAAGGGAAAATCATAGCTATGAACTCACAAATTAGGAAAACAGAACAGGAACAAATAAACACCCTAATGTTGCATATCCGACATATAGAAAAAGAAGAGCAAACGAAATGCAGAGCGCAAAGACGGGAAGAAATTACAAAGATTAGAGGAGAAATTTATTCAATTGAGATGCAGAAAACAGTTCAAAGAATCCACAAATCAAACAGTTGGTTCTTTGAAAGACTAAATAAAGTTGATAAGCCTCTAGCCAACCTCATCATAAAAAGGAAAGAAAAAATCCAAATAGAAGCAATAAGGAATGAATAGGGTGAAATCACCATAGACCCAGTGGAAATTCAGAAGATTATCAATAGTTACTTTGAGAATCTTTACACTCACAGAATAGAAGACACAGAAGAAATGGACAGATTCCTCAAAAGATGCAAATTACCAAAACTGAATCGAGAAGATATAACGAATCTCAATAAGCCGATAACAGCCAACGAAATATGAAATGTAATAAAAAGCCTACCAGCAAACAAAATTCCAGGTCCTGATGGATTCACAGCTGAATTCTACAAGAAATTTATATAAGATATAATCCCTACACTCTTCAGACTCTTCAATGAAGTTGAAAAGGAAGCAGTCCCCCAAAATCATTTCTGGAGGCAAGTATTATATTGATTCCAAAACCAAGGAAAGACACAACCAAAAAAGAGAACTACAGGCCAATCTTCTGCATGAACATAGATGCAAAAATATTGAATAAGATCCTAGCAAATAGAATACAGAAAATCGTCAAGAAGATCATACATCATGACCAGATAGGATCCATCCCAGGGATGCAAGGATGATTCAATATTTGAAAATCTGTCAATGTAATACACTATATTAATAGACTGAAATCTAAAAACCACATGATCATCTCAATTGATGCACAAAAAGCTTTTGACAAAGTCTAACACTTATTCATGCTCAAAACCCTACAGAAAATTGGAATACATGGACTCTACCTCAACTTGATAAAAGCCAGGTATGACAGCACAACAGCTAATATAATTCTAAACAGGGAAAAACTTAAATCTTTTACTCTTAGATCAGGTAAAGACAAGGATGTCCTCTATCATACCTCCTATTCAATATAGTCTTGAAATCCTTAGCAACAGCCATTAGAAAAGAGGGAGAAATAAAAGGAATAAGAATAGGTAAAGAAGAAGTTAAATTATCACTATTTGCAGATGACATGATACTTTACTTGGAACACCTGAAAAATTCCACCAAGAAGCTACTAGAATTGATATGGAAATTCAGTAGCATAGCAAGAAACAAAGTCAATACTCAAAAGTCAACAGCATTTCTCTACACAGATAACAAACACACAAAGAGGGAGACTATAGAAACAATACATTTTACAATAGCACCGCAGAAAATGAAATATGTTGGTGTTCACTTAACCAAGGAAGTCAAAGATCTTTTCACAGAAAATCACAACACCCTAAGTGAAGAGATTATAGAGGATTTCAGAAAATGGAAAGATATTCCATGCTCCTGTATAGGAAGAACCAACATCATGAAGCTGGCCATACTCCCAAAATTGTTGCATGGATTTAATACAATCCCTATCAAACAGCCACCAACATACCTCCCAGACCTAGAGAAATCGTTCCTAAAATTTATTTGGAGCCACAAATGACCTAGAATAGCAAAGGCAATCCGGGCCAACAAAGACAAGGCAGGAGGCATCACAATTCCTAACCTGATATTATACTACAAAGCCACTGTGATAAAATCAAGATGGTATTGGCAACGAAATAGACCTGAGGATCAATGGAGGAGATTAGAAGACACAGAGGCCTCTTCAAACACACTCTGCCAGCTGATCTTCAACAAAGGGGCCAAACACACTTACTAGAAGAAAGATAGCCTCTTTGACAAATGGTGCTGGAAGAACTGGCTTTCTACATCCCAAAAACTAAAACTTGACCCAGCTCTATCAGCATGCACTAAGCTAAAGTCAAAATGGATTAAAGATCTAAACATTAAAGCAGAAACTCAATCTCCTGGAAGAGAAAATAGGAGGAACTCTTGAAGACATAGGGGTAGGAAAAGAGCTTATGAACAAACATGTATTCACTCGGGAAACACTTGAAAGAATCAACAACAAGGATCAACTCTTCTTGAGGAGCTTGTGCACGTCAAAAGAAATTGTCAACAAAGTAGACATACAACCCACAAATTTTGAAAAAATCCTAACTAATAAGCAATCAGACAAAGATCTGCTGTCTAGAATATACAAAGAACTAAGATATATTAGGGCCCTCAAATTTAAAGACCCAACTCAGAAATGGGCATCTGAGATGAATACACACTTCTCAGAGGACAAAATTAAAGAAGTGAATAAATATATGCAAAAATGCTCCACATTGCTAGCCTTCTGTGAAATGCAAATAAAAACAACACTGAGATACCATCTCACTCCAGAAAGAATGGCAATCATAAATAAATCACCCAACAATAAATGTTGGAGAGGATGGGAGGAAAAGGGAACACTTCTCCACTGCTGGTGGGAATGTAGACTGGTACAACCATTGTGGAAATCAGTGTGAAGACTCCTCACAAAAGTAGGACTGGAAATCCCATTCAAGCTGGGTATCCCCCTACTGGGAATTTTCCCAGAGGAACTGAAAACATCATGTCATAGTGATATATGTGTACCTGTGTTTATAGCAGCACAATTTGTGATATCCAAATCTTGGAAACAACCAAGATATGTGTCACATGAGGAATGGTTGAAAAAGATGTGGTATTTCTATACAATGTAATATTACTCAGCTATAAAGAATGATAAATTTGATTCATTTATATTGAAGTGGATGCCACTTGAACATATGCTCATAAGTGAAATTTACCAGACATATATGCACAAATATCGTACAGTCTCCCTAGTATAAGAAATCAAAAGAAGAAATACAAATAGAAATGTACAACAACAGCTAAAAAGAATTTAGTTAGATAGTTAGGGTAAACTAAACTGCCTATGTTGCAGGGTAATAATCAGCTTCTCTTCAGGATGATTAACAACCTAAGTTCACAGATCAAAAATTGGAGAAATGGAAGGGCCACAAGGTCAGCCAACAGTTTAGCCCTAGTCTTTCAAGGTCAATGAAGACTCAGGACATAGGACAACCTGTACTGCAACATGATGAAACTCAGTTGTGCCCAAAATTTTCTGATCAAGGAGATTATGGAGTCATAGAGGAATGTGATCAATGATGTATAGTGTGCTTAAGGAGAGTCACATTTAGAGAAAACTTTCTCTCAGGCTTTCACAGAGAGTAAACTGGTCAAGCAATGTCCATGACTCATCAACAAGGCTGACACAGACAAAGGATCTACAGAGTGAGGTACGGGGTTACAGGATAAACCCTGAGGGGACTTGACTGACCTCATCAGATACAAAAGCTACATTCTTTGTTATATAGGTCTTGCTTTATCTCAGTCTTAACCATCCAGCAGAAAAGTATAAAAATGAGTTATATAAAATAAGGCCATAATAATAAGCTGAGCTATAAATGGCTCTAGTGAACAATTTCTTCAGATAACCCACTATTATTGTGGACTGATGGACTGTGTTTGATTGTTTTGCTGAGTTCAGGCACTTATAATAATTGGATGACAATGGAATGCCCATCTTTGACAGGACTAAACAAAAAAAGGATACAAAGTAAGAACCATTCTGTGTTTGTATAAACAGTACAGTTAGGATAAATATGCAGTATTTCTGTATAATTCTGAGAAGAAAGATTTGAACTAATAATGTTTGGAAAGGATATTCTGTCAGCTTCTTGTACTATGGATAACTACTAGGAAGATAACAAGTTAGAAAGTATTAATTATTCAAACGGTAGTATAATTCAGCTTTAAAAATATAAGATAAGTATACAGCTATAATCTCTTAATTCATTGATTAGATACATCTGCTCTAATAGTGTTTGTAAGTAGGATATCATGTGTGCATCTTGTGTGACAAAAAACCACTATGAAAACAATGTGCAATATATTAATTATTGAATCTGTCCTGCTAATTTGATTTGAAATTGTCTCATTGCTATTTGTTCTTCAATAAAATAAAATTAAATTTAAAAAAAATAGTTGAAAATGACAGAAACTCTTAACTGTTAGTAACTTCCTATAGCCTGGATTTGAAATAGGAAAATTATTTCTATGAAGATTTGGAAAATATCCATTGGGAAATTTTAATCATTGTGGCTGTGAGCTTGCACACCATCCTCAAACAAAAGGGCACAACTAGGCCATGGCTTTTTGCAGGGTCGTTGCTAGTTGAGAAAGAAGACTGCCAATTATAGTCTTTATCTCATTCAGATTATGTAACACACACACTGTTCAGTTTTAGTTCAGGGAAAATCTGAGCTTATGTGAGAGATAAATATTTTAAACTTTTGGTTCATTTTCAAAGAAAGGTTGATTTTTTAAAAGATGTTTTTAATATAACAAAGCATCTGGGTTTGATGCCAAATATAGTGTAATAAAATCCAAACTATTTGTTCAAACTGCAGTACTTTTACTCTTGAAAACTGTCTGGGTTTTCCTTTGTATACTCCCTTTGTTTTGTATTCTGTTCACAAAAGAATGGATATCTGATGGCCACCTCATTCATCAGGCAAAGATGGCAAAGACGTGATTTCACTGATCACCAGAGGGCTTGTGGTTTTAACTACAGACCATTTGACACAAGGAAACCTTGTCTTTGGTGAGAAGAGAACTGCACTGTGAGTGGATTTAAGGAACAGCTGGACTTTCCTCCAAAATGTATACTCAGGAAACATATTTCTAACAGTCCTGCACCAGGTTGCAGATTTTATGAGAGAGGAGAAAGTGGGATTACAAAAAACTCAAAGTAATTCAGTCACATGTTTGGCTGCCAGAGCATACTTCAGACAAAAAGGTGAAAGGCTCCAAGAAAGCAGACAGTGGAGTTCCCAGAGAACCAGATGTAGGGTGGAAAGCATCATGTGTGGATTCAGCTCCAGACATCAATGTGTGCGTTGAGTCTTTGGTGAGGTGAGAGAAAAAAAATAGGGATTAATAATTTCCAGATTCAAGGCTTTGGGGAGCACTCTGGTCCACTGGCCATTAGTCAGTCTTTATTTTCTCCTCCTGTTCATGTCTAGGCTAAATTACATTTGTAAGCTTTGTTTGAAGGATGTGTTGTTCTTTTTCTTTACTTTTTTTTAATCTTCTCCTTCTTTATGGTTTCAAGTTGAGCATTTCTTCTGCATTAGAGCTTCAGTGGAGGAAGACACTTTGAAGAGTATTGTATTGACTTTAGCGTCAACACTATATGAAAACTTGTATCTAATATCAATTACAGAATAAATGTGTGTACACAGAATAAACATGCAAATTGAAAACCTGCCCAAAATAACTCTCACATAATAAATAAAAAGAGAAATACAATTATAAGCATTCTTATGAATTCAGTATACTATAGGGCTTTCATAAGTCAATCCAGCAATGAAAACTTGTTTTCACTTATTACAATGTTTTTAATTTTAGTTCACAGAACTCTCACCAGAAAAAATTTTAAATGCTTGTCTTTAATATTCTCAAGAGAAAGCTACAGATCTCACATACTTGTGTTTTCAGAAGAGTGTCATGTTATCTAATTATCAATTTCCAAAATGTTAATAAAGAAATTCAAACTCACAAACAAAAAATTACAGACATATTCTAGCTGGCTAGCATCATGGTCTTGAATGCCTTTAGGTAGAGTATCTATGCCCCCGTTTGCCAAAGGCCCACAGCTTTGTATTCCTTCTTTATTGTACATCTTATGTTATATTCTGGAGGATGCATTTGATTTTACTACTTATCCAAACCATTAGGAGACTTTTGATGGTGGTGGTAGTGGTGGTGGTGCTGGTGGTGCTAGTGGTGGTGATTGTATGTTGGTGTGAATCCTGATGGTCTCTTAATTAAAGGTTGCCACTGTAATAATCAGACCAGTGAAACATTCATGGATGAGACCAATGAATGGAAGCTTTTTATTATGGATGAATATGCACAAGGGATACAACATAGCTTTTTAATTTTGTTGCTGTGTTATTGTATAGAGAATTAAACCCAGGGCTTTATGTGTGCTAAACAAAGTGTTTACCCCTGGGCTACATTCCCAACCCACAACCTTACTTGCTTACTTATTTACTTATGTCTTTGTGATGGGAGTTTTGCTATGATGTCCAGGCCGGCCTTGAATTTCTAGATTCAACTAATCCTCCTGCCTTGGCTTCTCGAATAGCTGTGAGTATAGCACCTCTATGCTCTGCTGAAACAAAGCACATTTATAAAACTGAGGGAGAATTTTGCTCTAGAAGTCTAGAGGCTGGTTCAGAAGTAAGATATGAATTAAGATTATATACAAGAGATTTACAGGAATATCTTTTAAAAATATTTCTTGTTGGTATCTACCTCATAGGACACTATATACATAGTTAGCTATAGCTATTTGTTAAATGAGCATTTCTAAATATATCTTTAAACTATAAATTATTCATATATTTTGTATTTCAAGTTTGAAGAATCTTCAATGTATCTAGCTATCCACTTCCTTTACCAACACCATTAAAATGGAGCCTCTGAAGTTTCATTATAGTATTAACTACTCATTTCTTTATTACCCTGATACCTACCTTTCTACCCTCTGTCTTTGATTATAATCTTTAATTAAAATGCAAATGGTTTAATATTACAAATGGAACTTTTTCAGGCATTTATTCTCTTGCCCTTTTTTTTTTTTTTTTAAGACAGGATCTCACTATGTAGTGCAGGCTGGCTTTGAATACCCTTATGTAGCCCATGATAGCCTCAAACTCAGAGCAATCCTCCTGCCTCAGCTTCCTGAGTGTTAGGATTACAGGTGTGTGCTACCAGACCTGAAGACATTTACTTCTCAATGCAAGTTGGGTGTGGTAGTCTAGAAGACAGTAATCCCAGTCCTTGGGAGGCTAAGATAGGAGGATCACCAGAAGTCTGAGGTGAGCCTAAGCTACATAGTAAATTCAAGGCCAGCCTGGATTGCATGGAAGACCCTATTTCACAATAAAAAGTGAATAAACCAAAACTCCACCAACATCAGTGTAGAGCAAGTACATTTGAATGGTCAGTAACAACCACAAGGACAGGACTTGAACATGTGCCAGTCGCTTTTTATGATGGGAGGGCAAGAGTGCATGGACCAGTTCTTATGAGCGGAATGGAGGAAGAAGCCCCACCAGTATCAGGGATTTTTCAGAAAGCCTAAACCATTTTGTATTTTCCTTCAAGTTTTGGTTTTCGAAATTACAATTTTTCCAAAACATTTTATCCTCCAACTTGAGTCTTTGTTTTTCAACGGAAATCTAATTTTAAAATAGCAGTGTTTTTTTTCCTAGCTAAATTCAAATTCACATTACACAAATGAGACAGATTTTTATTTCAAATTAATTCTTATTTGCTTCTAGAACTTTAAGAAACTCAAATCTGAAAGGCTAAGCTAATGCAGTTTTGGAGTTCAAGACAATATAAAATAGAATATTTTGCACCAGTTCAGATTTAGAATCACTTTATTTTATTTATTATGTATGATATTTCCATAACATAAGTAAAAATTCATAACAATAAGTGATACATTGAAAAAGTAGTTCATATTAGGAGAATGTAAGTTGCAAAATCTGTCTTTCTGCTCACATCTAGGCTTTCTCACTGAGAAGGAGCAGAAGTAGCCTGATCTCCCAGTGTTGAAAAGCTGTACTAAGATAACACAGCACCAAGCAAGCCAGCATCTCAGAGTGAACATATATTGTACCATCTCTGTTTCCCATTATTTAATTCCACACATGCCTGTTATAAAAATAATACATAGAGCATCGATCATAGTGGAACTGCTCTGAGGAAGTTTCCCCTCACACAGAAGACTTTCAAAGCTGCAGTACACTATTTAATAGATTACCCCATCCTTACTTCTTCACCCAAGCAGCAAAAACACAGTGCTTTTGCTCTATCCATTTACTAATTTGCCTCACATTTGCTGGGCACAAGCACTGAGAATACGGCAATAGATAAGATACCCTTTGACCTCCAGAAAGATTCAACTTATCAGACAGATGGACATATAGAGATATATTGTCAGTAGGAAGAAGTGAGAACAGTACATCTGAAGTTAATCAAAGCATGTTAGATATAAGAGTTAACCCTGTCGCTGGGGAAGCTTATGTTAAAGGCATATGTGCTATCATTCAGAAGCAAATGAGTCAGGACTGGACAGTGCTAAAGAAGTGGCCCAGTAAGTCTGCTATGTGCAGGTGCTGGTCTTCACACTCCATACTGTGCTGTACTGTGCTGTGAGACCCACCAACCAAAGTTCTAGAAGTAACTCCTGAGCATGGTTAGGCTGAAGTCTAACTACAGATATTGTGAGCATAAAAGAAGCACCTAACACAGCTTGTATTCTTCTGTGGATGGGGGAAGATAGACTGAGTCACTCTAAGGACAACATTCTCTGAATTTTCTAGCCTGTCACCTCAAATCCTTTCACTCTTTATGAGAATCAGGTTGCCTAGGACACATCACATAATATTTCCAACTCTTTCCTGTATAGACCCAGAAAGGCCTCACAATGTAGCTTGCAGGATACATCCATGAGGGACAGTCTTCAGCTGTGGCTGGGAGGGAGAGAATCCTGTGTTAGGAGGGAATCCCATGCTGTGAATTAGAGGAAAGAAGGGAATTAAGTGCTCCCTTTCCCCACCCTATAGTGTCAAGTTGATTCCATGAGGAGTGGGATAACTGCATGGGCCACTAGGGTCCAGAGGAGTAGCAGCAAGCAGCTAGGGTTTGAAATGCCACAGGTCATGCCTAAGGATACAGTTACTATGGTGCATTCTGATTCCTGGACTGCTATGTGTTGACTTGAACCCATGCACAAGACGTTGAAGTTCATCCAGTATCTGTGAATATGACCTTATTTGGAAATAATCTTTGCAGATTACCAAGCAAAGATGAGGACATTAGTGTGGATCTTAATGGAATGATTATATATTTAAAAATCAAGCTAAATGTAGACTCAATCAGATGCACATATAAGAATTACATCATGTAATCAAGAAGGCAGAGGTTTGAACAGTATGTCTAGAAACCAAGGAATACCGTAGGGTGTCAGCAAAGCAGCAGAATTTAGACAAGAGGCCTGGAGCAGAGGCTCTCGCACAGCCCTCGAAGGAACCAATTCTGCTTGATTTCAGTCTGCTGGTCTCCAGAATTGTGGGACACTAAGTTTCTGTTACTTAAGCCACTGATTTGTGGGACTTCTAGCCCTTACAAACAACTATGTAAATTTTTACTCAGACTGAATTGTCAGCCATTAAGATACTTTGTTGAGCTACTCAAAGTCCTTCTAATAAATTCCTCCCTTAACTAGATTAGGGCTTGCTTGCCCCTTAGGATACTGAGTGACCCTTCCTTTGGAATTCATTTGTCTTAGCCATCACAATAGCTCTTATTTCCACTTTAGGATCCTCATGACTCTTGAAGAAAGGAGCATCCTTCCAAGACTCAGGAGTGAGGGCAGGACTTCTGCTTAGCAAATGAACACCTTGGTTGATTCCCAAGGAGCAAGTCAATGAATATGACCCAATCACATTCAAGTGCCAGTCTTTTAGTAGGAATGATAAGGCAAAGATAGACTCTTTCTGGATGTGTATAAATAAATATACTTGTAGCCTAGCAAGTCAAGCAAACTTGCCTTCACAGAAAACAAGACAGAATAAAAGAAAGCCCAGTGCTTAGTGATAGCTATGAACTACTGGCACAGGCCACACCTGAAATCAGCTTCCTCTGTAGACTTCTTAACATTTCAACCACTAGTCTCCCACTCTCATATTGTTTAGGCCAATTAGCAATAGATTTTTCTACTCTCTCGAGTCCAATCATCTGAACTGGAACAGCTCACTTACATTGTAGACATCATCCACAGAAATTTGTTAAGCCTACAAGTCATGTGCTACTTAAAATATTGTGCCTAATTTTGGGATGAAAGCTCCTTTTAAACCCATATCAACTGATTATGTGCAGTTGGATGAAATTTTAAGGGCAGAGGGGTCATCATCCAATTCCTAAGATCATGTTATTGAACGTGGAGGAAATAATAGCAATCAAGATGGTGGTGGTAGCAAACAGTTACCACTTCTCAATTATTGGAGGAATGAGAGGAAAGATCTTGTGAAACAGAAACAATAGATCTGTCTTCAATAGTATATTTCCAAAGGGGAACATAAAAGAAGGGCCATTTTGTAGTTATTTATATATATATATATATATATATATATATATATATATATATATATATATATATATATATATTAAATAGGATAAGTATACAGCTACTTTCTATTAGTTCAATGAGAAGAAAGGTCTGCACTAATATTTTCTAGACAAGATATCATGTCTGCATCTTGTCTTCTGAATACTACAAAGGCAACAATATGCAATGTATTGATTATTATAACTGTCCTACTAATCTCTTTTGAAACTGTTTCATTGCTATTTTTTCTCATTAAAATGAATAAAAAATTTAAAAAATAAATTACAGATCAACCAGCTAAGAAAACAAAAACAAAAACAAGTCCAGTGTATTTCCAGTTCTTGAATATGATAGGAGCCCCCAAAGCCTGAGCTACTCTTCCTCGCTCACTTCCCAGTCTTGTTATTTGCGTGTTTCTAAGTCATGCAACACATACACATGGTCATATAATCATAACCTTGGCCATTAACTGGAACAAAAGAAATGATAAATTAATATCTACAATTTCCCTGAGGGAGATGGAGTTGGGACTAATTTCCTCTTCCTAGTGGGGGATCTAGTTCGCCCTGGCTACTGCTGCGTGCACTCTCCAGGACAGAGTCATAATTCTCTATCATCTTGTACTTATCCTTTATTTAGTGTGGTGAGATTTGTACTCTGGCTTCTCATTTGTATTTCAGTCTTCAGTTGTTGGTAGAAAACTTCAAACCTTCAAGAGATTTCTCTTAGCAGAAATCCTTCTTGAATCTGAGTACATTTCCTGCTGGAAAATAAGCACAGATCCCTCCCCAGATGTCTCTGCAGTTTCCTTTTCCTGAATCCGACCTGTAGCCTACCCCAAACCTGAATTTAGTCCTTAGTCATGGCAATAGGGATTTGCTGGCCACTCAGAGAAACCCACCATTGCCATGCTTTTTTCTCCAAATACTTGATTCTTTAGCTATGGTCTAGTCCATTGATGGTGATGCTTACAGAACTTTCAGTGATACAAAAAGCCTGTGTGGCACGTGTGTCAGAGGTTCCCCACTACCACTCTAGACCTTTTCCTAGTTAGTCCTCCAGATGTCACAGCCAAAACTGTGTGTGTTGTGGCAGTCTTCCAATAACAGCTTCCATATTTTTAGCTCTTCTTCTGCCAGATTCTGGAGTCCAGTGTTCTGGCTCCTGAGTCCATTCCATTTCTCCCACTCCCCTGTTGTCTCACTACTAACCTGTGTTTGTGGTTTCCAAATAATAGATAATCCAGCAGTCACCGTTTACCTTCTTAAGCGAGGCCAGCACTTTCTTTTGCTTAACTTCCCCAGAATCTGACTGCTACCACTGAATCAAGTTGCGAGAGTCTTGGGTATCTGAACTCAAGAAAATAGATGAATAAAAATAGGGATGTGAAAGAAATATATAAATGCACACCCAAGAGAGTATCTGCAGAGAGACTCACAATGAAGTTCCCCTTCAGGGGAACTTCGGGTATAGAGAGGCAAAACATTAGACCTAGCTAAGAATTATTATATGTAAAACATGATAATTACAGTTAAATAGTACTTACTAGGAGGAAAGATTATCAACACAAATCCCTTTACAGGCACCAGGAACCAATTAATTTTTTAAAAAGGAAAGAACTATTATGCTGTTCGTATTGTTGCTGCTTTCATTTGTACAAGCTTCTTTGCATTAAAGAAATCATTATATATTTCTATATGCAAATTGCATATAGTTTCATATGAGTTATCATAGCTATTATAGGATCAAATATTCACAGATTTTTTTTTAAATTAAAGGGATTTTTATTCAAGAAAGTTATAGTCCACTATTAAGGAAGCATGCCGGAAACTGCAGAAATAAATAAGGGTGCCCACATGGGGCTCAAAATGTGTAAGTACATAGATTATAGTCATGTACTACAGAACATAGTTACAAAAAAAAGAACATCGTTATGTATCTGAGTGTCTGGAATGCTAAAGCCAACATCCAGTTGAGTCAGAGAGGAAGTGGCTCCTGGGAATTGGATAAAATTCAGACAAAAGACTTAGAAAACATATAGCATATGTAAGTCACAAAGTACACGTTTTTTTAATGCCATTTTAGTTTATCCTTGCTTTTTCCTTTCCTTTCCCTTTCTCCTTCCTTTCCTTCTTCCTTCCCTTTCCCTCTCTCCCTCCCTCTCTCCTTTCCTCCCTCCCTACTATTAATCGATTTGAGAGGAACATAAAAATGTTCCAGAGAACATTCTCAGTACAAGGTTTAAGGACACTGCACAGACCAATACTTATCACATTTGGCCATCTTTCAATGTGTTCTTTTCCCATACTAAACATGCAGAATAAAATAAATGTTTATCATTGACAGAGCTCCGTTTTCACTGGGTTCATTTTTATAAACAATGGTCTAACTTATTTTCTTCCTGGTTTTGGAAAACTAGAAAGTTCTTGCTTTTCTTCATTGATTGTGTCTCTGTTGGGAAATCATTCTAACTTCATTACAAAATGGAGTGACATTTCTCAGAAAAATGGAACATATTTTGACCCTTATGAGCCTGGTCACCTTCGCAAGATACTACCTCACTCTGGTTTGCCAATAACCATGTCTGGATCAGGGCTTGGACTCTAAGACCCCACACAAGAGCAAGCTCAAGATGTGCAGATTCTGGTTTTCCTTGTGCTGAATCAGAAAACAAAAATGTCACTTTTTTTTTGTAACTCTGTGTTTATCCCATTCTCTCCTAACCAGATGCATGTACTTGGAAAAGACTCTTTTCTTATTTAACATCCATGAATGTGAAGACAATGGCTCACTTAAATGTTATTAAATGGAGAATATTGAGTCTATTGTGGGCATCCCTTGATGTGGGGTGACTTCTTGATGAATGGTTCCTAATGAAGAAACTGCAGAAAACATACTCATAATACTGGGAAAGTTTATTGTGGAATAATTTATTTGGGTTAATGAGTTCTTCTTCCGAACTCAATGTTCATGTTGTTATAGGTGGAGTCATTCTTGAAAAGTTTTGCTTTGCTTCCTTACTTAGAAATAGAAATTCCCTTTGCTGGGCCTTCTTTCCCATAGGAACTCCTGCCAAGATTCATCAGCACTAAACTCATCCCAGATCCATTTAACACACTGGCTATCGCTGACCAACTCATAACTTCAAATTGAAACTCTTTCAACAAGCCACATACGTATCTAACAAGCTTGGGATGACACATGGAATTGAAGGAAACAGATATATCTTTTAGGAGTTTCATGATAGGAATTTGGCTCAGTACAATTTTTGATAACTTTGTGCAAAGTTTTCTCTCACTTCTGGCCAATTAATTTGTTCTTTTGTGTGTGTCAAAATAAGACTTTCATAAGACAATGCATGAAACAAAAACAAAATATTTCAGAATGCAAATTTATGAAAAGCTCATTATGTTAAGACTCATTGCTAGAGACATGGTGTTGGGGAGACATATGTTCCCTGCCCTTATTAAGCACATAGGATAAGGAGCAGAGAAGCAATTCAATGAGTAGAAACAGACAAGCATAGGAGTTTCTGTTCATTATTCCTAAAAAGATTAATGTTACTTACTAAAAGTAAAATAATGTTTAATATTAGTTTTCTTGAAAGAAAATCAGTTCGTAGACTTTCCATTTTACATGAAAATATATCATTCACCTCTTCTTTAGTTTTGTACAAGGCCTAAGTTTTTATACTTTGGCCTTAATAATAATGGACAATGGCTAAGCAATTCATGATTGCCAACAGGGATCTTCTAAAGGAACTTGCAAATGGTGACTGAAGGACGTGGTAAAAAAACATGACTCAGGAAATACACCAAACTAAACTCAGGAAATATACCAAAGATTATGTTTGTGCTATGAGAAAAAAAAAAATCTGAAAGGGTATAGTTTAGGAAAACTCAGAGTAGAAAAGAAAATAAAGTATGCTTTAATCATGGAGCAATATTTGAAGTATCCTCTAGCAGCAACTTGAAATTTAAATTCTAGACTTCAGTAGTGAATTTTACTTTCTTCAGGACTGAAATGAAAGATGTAAGATTTAGGAACATCCTTTAGAAGTTCTCTGTTAGGAAGGATAGAAGACAAGGAGGTAATTCTAATGTATACAACTTGCCAAGCTGAAGAGTGTGCACACCCTACAGCAGTCAGAGAACATTTGTAAAATATGCTTGTGGAAAGACCATGGCTGGTTCTTGGGGCTGTGGTTGATTAATACAGAATGGCAGAACAGAGGATGTGTGTAAGTAGATGTGCTAGAAAAGTATTTATAAATCAGAATAAAAGGCTAAGATTTTAATCTGAATTCATTTGGCAACCTCAGAAGGGTTTTTGGACAGAATAACATTGTTAGGGGATTTCTTCTTCAAAAGATCTTTCTGGCTGTGTAGTGGAGAGCTGATCATGGAACTGTCAGGGAAACAAAAGGGGGCCTTTATGACAATGCAAGAAGAAATGATTATGAAATCCTGAGCAGGGGCACCATTAACAGAGGTGGGTAGAGTGAGGCATCTATTCAAAGTCAGAGATGTGAAGATGGATCCTTGCTGAGCTGGATACTGGGACCAGATTGTGGGACCATTTACTGAAACCAGAATTGTAGGAAGAGAAAGTAGCTTTTGTGAAAGATCTGTTGGACTTCGAATGCTTACGCAGAAGATATTTGTGGGCAAAGAACCGCAGCAGGCAGCTGAAAACACTGCCCTGGAGCTCCAGAGAAGAGATGTAGACTCCAGATAAGAAACAAATTGTGTGAGAGAAATTACCCTCTGTGGGTATGTGAGGAAAAGAGACATGGGCCCGGCAAATACAGACAGCTAAGGGCTGAGCACACAAAAACTGATGGCAGCTGACCGAAAAACAGGGGCCATGAAGAACTGGGAGGATCACTATCATGGGATCTTAGAGTGGAAAGGATTGCAGGAGGGAAGACACAGTCTGTACTATTCATTGCTGTGGGGTGTCCATTAGGCAACCTTGGGGAGAGCGGTTTCGGGGGTAGGTGAGGCTGGAAGCCAGCTGGCAGGTAAGATGAGGAGTCAATTCGTGGAAACAGAAACGAGAGGTTGAAGCTCCAGTGGCGCAATCGGTTAGCGCGCGGTACTTATATAACAGAAACGAGAGGTGGAGGGTTTTGCTGAGGTTATTTTCTTTAGGGAAGGTGAGGTAGTAAAGGAGTGGATGTGTAGGTGCATGTTTGGGAGTAAAATCTCCACACACAAAAGAAAATGTGTCATTGGTTTGACCAATGTGTCTTAGGAGTGATAGAGATGATGGTGATAATAAGTAACAATGGACTCCTACACTTTCCATGCTTCTTTTCTTCCTCAAGTCCCCCTTCTCCTTTCCTTCTCTCCCTCTTTGTTCCATCCTGCATCATTTTCTTCTTAGTTTTTTTTTTTTTCCCCAAAGGGGTGGGGTGCTAGGAATTGAACTCAGGACCTTGTGCTTGCCAGGCAAGCACTTATTCTACTGAGCTATCTCCCTGATCCTTTAGTTTTCTTTTTAACACAAGAAGTGGTAATAAAATATCTTTAGCAAGCAGGAGAAAATGTGATGTGATAATCCATTGGGATTAGGTATGTCAAAAACAAAATCAAAATAGTTTAATGATGTTAATTGGCTTTACTTTTGATTCTAGACTCCAACAAACACACCAAGTGTTTCAACAAACAGAATTGAAAAAGTTGATTTTTATTTAAAAATAAAACAGACACAAGCTAAAGAAATAAGAAACAAATAAATTAAAAAAGATGGATAATTTCAAAGTTATTTTTTTAGGCACTGGTAGGAAGACAGAACAACAGTAATAGTATAAATCTACTTAAACTAGGTGGGGGGCCACCCAGAAATCTCAGCTAATCAAGAGGCTGAGGAAGCAGTTCTCCATTTTGAAGTCAGTTTGTATTCCACGACAAGATTCTTGTTAAAAAGGAAGAAAGGGAGAATAAAAAAGAAGAGGAGGAAGAAAGAAGAGAAGGAGAAAGAGGATAAAGAAAAAGGAAGAAGAAGAAGAAAATGGGAGGGAGGGAAGAAGGACAGATGAAAGGAAGGGGGAGGGAGCAAGGGAGGAAGGAAAAAGGAAAGAAAGCCTTTTATGAGTGCCCATTTATGAGTACTATGAAGGCAGAGACGGTTATTATCATACCAAGTGAAATGGGCCTGTTTGAGAAATCTAGCTGTTATTTCTGTAATCCTCAATTCTTACAAGATCAGAAAAACAGCTTTGTTTTGGCTTGGTGACCTAGAATTTCAGTGTAAATGACTGCATTTCTAGTTTGGGCCTCATCTGTTGAAGCCTAGTCCAGGAGGTTAGACCAAAATAATGGCCTCCTGTAATTTTGACATAGCAGGTGTAAGTATAAAGTTTTAGAAACTACTTATTTAATGCTCAGAGCAGCAATAGCTGAAATTTATAACTCCAAATCCAAGCATTTCTATTTACTCCATTTATAGTTCATATCTTTTGTATGGAGGGCTACTTTAAAAAGTATTTTACAATTATCCTCTGAAAGAAATATAGAGAAGCTGAAGTGAATCAGAACAAGAGGACCTTTATTATTATAATATCAAAAATCAAAACTGATTTTAAAAGTTGTATCATTGTGTTGTTTACCTCAGCAGTGCAAGGAAAATTAGAATGTGTTATTCACTTTTACAGTTGGGAAAACTGACACTCAAGGATGTTTGGAGGCTTGTCACACAGCAGAACCAGCACAACTACCTTGACTCTTGACATCTTTCCTAACGCTACAGCTATAAAGATTTCCTCTTGCTAAGTGAGTGCAAGTGACTGCTTGTTATAAAAGAAACATAAGAAATTCTGTCCATTTAAGTCCCACAGGTTTCTTGCCAATAACTAAAAGCACATTTTGCTCCAGGAAAATAAACTACACCTTGAAGACATTGGCCACCTATTAATTCTATACCCTTGTATTTATATTTACAACTTAATATGATCTTGGCCACTTTCTGTATATATTGTTCTATGTCTATTTTCTAGTTTGTAAGAATTCTGGTCCTTCATTTTACACACTACACACACACACACACATACATACATACACACACAGGAACACACACATGCACCCTGTTGTCTTGTAAATTCATTGCCTTTCGTAAAGCTGTCTTCACTTCACTTCTGAGCTTGTGTTCTACCTGGTCACAGTGCCCGTGTGGCCTAGATATAGCAGCACACAGATGGTCTGAGCTTTACTTAGACAGTCCTCGTCCCCAAGCCTTGTTCCCACAATTCATACAAAGGCCAGCTTCAAAGGACCACCACTTACAGATCCTCTCCGGGATTAGAAACAGGAGGTTTGCCACGTGTTTTCTGTCCTGGTTGCATTTCTCAGAGTCCCGTACACATGGCATTAGAATAGGAGATACTTAAGGAAAAATAGAAAAAGAGAAAGAAAGAACCCCCTGAAAGCTAATCCTGCTGTTGACAGAAAACAGAATTAGACTTTGGAAAGTGTCCATTCCTTAATATCGCATATTGCTCTCATTTGTACGCAAAATGATGCAACTCACATTGTACTTTGTCCAGTGGTGCACTTAATCCCCTGAAAAGAAAGACATGAATCACTCCTGCAAGACTCTCGCCTCCCAAATAACTCTTTCTCAAATTAGAAGTGAGTAATTATTATAGGGATAAATAACTATGAGTTTCTCAGAATAGTTAAGTTTCCTCAAATCAGGATTCCCCCATCTCAAATCCTGGAAATGCTGCGCCTCACACCCCCATTCTTGCGTTCAGGAACTGAGACATTGAAATGGGCATGAGTGGAAAAATCCACATTTGCTCACAGGATATGAACACGGCTTCCTTGTTTCAAGTGGCATCTTAATGGGAATTGTGTTTCACACCCTAGTTCAAGGAGCCAAGCCCCAGAGAAAGCGTCTAACTTTCAATATGTGTGTATAAATAGAGTGGGGCAATGAACGACTGTCTCGCTGCTTTCCCAAACCACAAACGAGGAACATCAGAAATGCTGCTCAGGTGGGTTGCTATGGTGGTTTCTATCTTAAAAGGTGGTATTTACCATTCAACCAAGAAAGCACTGAAACAAGATCAATAACAAATTTGTTACTGATTGTGATAAGGTTAGTCCAGAGTAAATGACAAGCATTTGGGGAAAACACATGCTGTAGATTTTTAGTAACTCAGATATTCTTCTGACAAGTAATTAATTGTACCTCTGTTTCTACAATGGTTCCATTTTCTTGTCTGAGCTTGGGTATCTCTGGCCACTAGAACATACCATGAAAGTTAGGTGAAAATCAGTAAATGGGCTAATATAAAACAAATGGCTGGATGAGAAATATGCCTGACTGTCATGCACTGTTCTACTAGGCCTTGCCAAATGAGTAAGGAGCTGAGTTATAGCTTCTTGGCTGACACCAGCTGTCTCCAGGACCTTGAGTAACTTCTCCCACCTACTGCATGTACTAGGAGAATACATTTGCTCAGAACTCAGCAAAACACAAAATTGGCCTCCTAATAATGTGTTCCTCTTACCTAGCACTAAAGCTAGAACTTAAAGCAAATTAAAAAGTTAAGTGCATAACATTCCTACATTAAAAAAAAAAAAAAATCGGTGCCAGAATGAAACGATGCTTTTTTTTTGTGAGCTGTACTTCCCCACCATCCACAAACCTCAAAAATTCTAGATGAACTGAAAGCTTTCTCATTTCTCTCAGAAATCCATGGCAAATCTGTGCTCCATGAGTTTAGCTAACCATCTGAGAGATGACTTATATCTCAGCCTACTATAGTAGCATCCTACTCTTTGCTGTGTGAAATGATTTCTTCTTGACTGGATTCAGTTTCTGTCTCTTGAATTAAAGATTATTTTCTTCATCCTATTAAATCATTTTATAAAAAAAAATCTTTACTCTTTTTACCTATATCTGAATGACTTTATAATCCTTTTTTCAATTTCTATTCTTTTCACACTAAAGAATACTACTTTCGGTTGTGGTGTTTTTTGTTTTTGTTTGTTTGGTTTTGCTTTTTCACTTACTGGTTTATTTGACTGTACTATATCACATTAAGCTATAAAGAATATTGTTTTATTTGGGACCATTTCACTAGGAATGTCAAGTAAACCTATAAATGGCAGCAGAACCTATTGCTTACTTCTTGATAGAAGATCTCTGTGGTAAGCTTAGAAAAAAAATGGTCTAGAAAAAAATTAAATACATTGCATTATTTCTCTGAAGCATTTCCAGTGGCTTATTTGATTTATCATGTAAGGCAGATTCATTAGTTTTATTAAAAATTTCTCAAATTCTCAGTCTCTGTCTACACTGCCCCTACTTTTGCTTAAGGTGAACATAATAATTCACTGAGTACTTAGACCATCAAAAAAAATTACCTTGCACACAGAAATAAGACATAATCTTATTTCATCTTAATCTCACCTCTGAAGAATCAGCACCACTATATCCATTTTACAAATAAGAAACTCAGGTTTAGAGAGAGATTTAGGAATGTATCAAGTATGCTGAGACTGGGATTCAGGACTAAGTGCCCAGTGCTTTTCTTGTAAGTCCTGCCATTCAGTGGATTTTTATTACTTTAAATTGACTCTTACATGTAAGGATACAGGCCTACTCTTTATACTCACAGGTCCTTTACATCGGTTAAGTATTTCAATTATCTTAGGAAAATCCATATTCACAGTAACATATCAATTGCATTTGTCTCTGCAGCCTTTTCTCTATATAGAAGAAGTTCTATTTAAAATGAGATTATAACACATTCAGTAGCATTAATCCCATGTAAGTGGCAGTAATGTTATTAATTTAAAACATGGGATGCTACCAGCTTTTAGTTTGGACAGTTGAAATTGTATGTATAGCTATTTTCCACTTGTAAATTCAATCTTTTTTTCCCCCATGAAGCATCTTAAATGAGACAAATAAAAATACTGTTGCTAAATATTTGGGGGATTATTTTATAAGCCAGTGAAAACAAAATCTTTCATTTGTTTTAGCAGTGGTGGGAAGGTTTTCTTTTTTATTTCACTGTGTAGGTCCCCCGGGAATGAGTGCGCGTAACACACAATAATATTCCTTTAACTTTTTTCTAAAAATACTATTAGTTCCACATGGTGACATTCATCTCCCTTTTCAGAAATACCCTGAGAACTCCTCTGACAGGCTCAGCACAATTCAAAAACAGAAGGGATGGCTTGTTTTAACTTCTGTACTAAAGCCAAAACAAGACAACTTTTTAAAATAATACATATGGTCAAAATTGAAGAAGATTTTTTTTCCAAATAATAATATTTTTAAAATTAAAACAAACTTCTCTAATCCTTGGGTCTTTCACTGTAAGAGTAAGAACAATCAGGGCACCTGGACACAAAAAGTCATATTTCATCCTTTTCTACTGCTTAGGGTCATGGCCAAAATACAGCAGCCAATCGTTGCAGGGAGAGATAGGGACTAACTCAGAATTGCAAACTACCAAGCACCTACTAAAGCATCGATGCTCAATAAGCACGGCATGGAGTAGATTCCCCTCAAATGTACTCATCACACGATGGTGGGCTGGTGAGCTTAGGGACAATGGTACATTTCTCCCCTTTCGTAGTCCTATGGCACGCTGCCCTGCCAAGTGCCTGCAGTAAGGAAGATGGCTCTGCTGTCTTTGGGCAGTGTGTTCTCCTCCTTCTGAACCCTACCATAGTAGCACTAGCACACGGGGCTAAAACTGTAGAACACACCCTGGAAGCTATTGTTCATCCAGAAAGGAAGGGCTCAAAATCTATGAAGGAGTTTTAGGTAAATTTTTGGTCTCTTGAATTTTATAAGTACCACTTGGACAAGCCACAGACCTCATCTAATAAAAATGATGGGGGAAAACAGTCCTTTTTTCCCTGTATCAAAGGGAGATGCAGAAAAGAAAATGAAATCATGGTCATGAAGAGATTTTCTAGACAGTACAGGAGCACATATAAGTATTAACTTATTTCATCATTTTTATTATTTTTAAATCTTTTATTTCTTTATGGATTTGGTACAGGGTCTTGCTACTCAGCTCAGACTTGTAGTAATCCTCCTGACTCAGCCTCTCCAGGGCTGGGATTGCGGGCATGCACCCCCCATGCCTGGTTTCTGTGGCCAGCATGTAGCACCCAGAGTCCCAGCACCATCACTGTATTTGGTACTGGGAATTGAACCTGGGTCCTTATGTTTGCCAGGCAGGTGCTTAAACTACCAAGCTATCTCTCCCTACCCATCTTTTTTAAAGAAGAACATTCAAGAGACTTTCTCAGGCACCCATGTTGCCACTTAAGTTGCACCCATGAGAAGTGCTTCTCTGAGATACTGTTTTATAATCATTCCTGCGCAGTGTCTTCTAAGGGAGCTCAAGCTGACCTTTGGATGTGGTCTCTGCTTTTCATAATGCGCTTGAGACAGAAGACCAAAGTTTCTATTTTATACCTTAGCACATTCAAGAGCCACTGTTCAGAAACATGAGACCCACAGGAGACAATGAACCATTAGCTAAAATAAGAAATGGGGGGGCTCAAGCCACAGCTAAAACAAAATACTTAGAGTTCCCCAAAGTACAGACAAGATAACCAGTTACTCAAGAGAAACTTTGATGTCTAGAGAGTTACTTGTTATTTTGCTAGGTATTATCTTAGTTATGTGGTACCCAAGCTGAAGTCTCTATTTTGAATTATTTTAAAAAGCACTGTTAAGTGTGGCTTTCCTTTAATTTGTAATGATAAGCTATCCATGTTCCCAGGAAAAGAATGCATAGTAAATAAACCCGTAATGACAAGTTGGTATAATCTCTTTTCCTGGACCTCTACTGTTGCCAGTTTTCATCCTCAATTCTTTGAATTTGAAAAATGTTCTATGCTTATACAGTAGTTAGTAATACTTTATACTCCTGACAATATGTTGATATGGTATCTTATTAACTTTAAGACTTAAAAATCAGAGTAATTATTAACTGTACTTCTCACATTGAAGTCCAAAAGAGAAAATTCAACATATGTGGCTGGTTATTCATAACGGTAATGAATAGGACCAGTAAACTAAAGTAAATATTAATAAATGATACTGGTTGAAGACATCCTTTATGTCAAGTACTATATATGCTTATTTATGTATTTTTAGTACAGGGTCTCATTACACAAACCGGACTTGTACTGATCCTTCCTGTTTTTCAACCTCCCAAACTCTGGGATTACAGGCGCACACCACCAAGCCCAGCCTAATTCCCTGGGGTAGGGACTGGCATGGCAGGCTGGTTCGAACCTCCGGCCCCTGTGTCTGCCTAAGCATGCACTTTAGTCCACTGAGCTATCTGGCCGGCCCTTGTACATGCTTTTTTTTTAACCTCTGCAAACTGAGTAATTTTTTACTGTACAGATAAAGAAATGTAGAAATTAAAAAATTTAATACTTTTCAGGAGTTCAGAGCTGAGTTTTAAACCTAGAACTTCGGCCTGTTTTTTTCATTAAGTGATACTGTCTCTCCAAATTTCAGTGGTGTGATTCTGGGCCATGATATAGCATTTTATCTTTTAAAAATTATGTTTTATAGTGTCTGATTGAAAAAAAATGAAGTAGCAGATTTTTCAATAGTTAAATCAAACCTGCTGTAATTTATATAGAAACATTCTACCTAGATAAGTATCATGTAACTGAGCAATTCTTTTATACTAAAATTCTTATTTTATGGATTAAAACAAACATTTGAATCTCACATTCCTTTTGCATATTCAAGGTAAATCTGTTATTTCTAAGAATATGAGATGACATTGTGAAGCATTTTTAGGTCTAAGAAATATCAAGTATGTGGATAAGCCTTTGCCTTCCTTCTTGACTTACCATTTTTTTTAAATCACATCAACTGAAGTTTGCAACTCTAACCCTTCAATATTTAACATAATTTTTTAAAGTTATTAATCATAAAAATTAGCCTTTATACAAATGATAATGCCCTTTTTGATGGTTTTCAGAATTTATACATCTATATGTTTTGAAGATCCTCTGTGTTGGGCTTGCTCTCTAATACTAGAGAGAAAGTGGTGCCTTGTGAAAGTCCTGTCCTAGGAAACCCACTGCCTAGAGGGTAAGCAAGCAGGTAACTGCAATTACCATTCGGACAGCCTAGGGGTGTTACAGTAAGGGCACCTCCGCACACTGGGAGGATTAGGGAGAACGTACTCACAAGACCGAAGTGGAAGCTGAACCCTGAAGGACAGGTATTGGTAGATGAGGCAGGCAGACAGATAAGATTGACATAACTGCAGAATACATGCACTAGAGACATGGGATGAATGTGAAAAAAAAAAAAACTCTGCATAACATGTAATACAGCTTCTTCAAATGCAAATAATTTTGCAAATTTGGGATCAAAACTTTAATATTCCAATGAGTCCTATCTTTCTTCAGGGCCTTTTCTAGGTTAAATATGAGAAGATAATAGATTCAGTGGGAGCAGGGTTAGGTGTGGAGGTAGCAAAATAATTGATGGAATAGCATAGTTCCTGGAACTAACTCCCTATATGGTCAGATCACATTAATATTCATACAATCTCAAAAAGAAAGTTTATTTATAGATTTTATCTGACAGCTTTTAGGACTGCCAGATTTTTAACTTCCATAATAGTCTCCTCTGTCATGCATTCGTATGATATTTAATTTACT